>VWZD01010119.1:0-29852 GCA_013396695.1 Sakesphorus luctuosus | reverse complement strand
CTAGCTTTGCTCATAGTTGAGAAAAGAAATCAGTCACAGGTATAACTGTATCTGAGAAACATTGGAGGAAATCGTAAGACATTATGCTTCAGAAGAGGGAAGGAGGGCCTTAAGAAGAAATTTGAATTCAACTTTAAGAGTCCATTTTCTCAGATTTCTCATAAAATATCTCATTTTTCCATTGCTCAAAGTGTAAAGGCATTCTAAATCCAGGTGTCAGAAGGTTGGTTGTTTCGAGTTTTGTTTGTTTGTTTGTTTGTTTTTGTTGATTTTTTTATTTGTTTTGTTTTGTTTTGTTTTGTTTTCTCAGTCAGTATGGCATCAAAAGGTTTACCATAACTAGAATAAGCAGTTAGACCATTTTGACAACCACAATTCTAATGACTGCAGTCAGCTTACCTTGGAATACTCCATCACCCTATACATGTCAACATATAAACCTGTCTGGGCTGAAAACTATGCATAAAATTAATTATGAAAGAAAAACATAAAGGAGAATGATTTATGATTCAGGGAATAAAGAGAGATTACTCTTAAAATATCATGATTTTTTGAAGGTAAGAAAGACACTGAAATCAGAAGGATAAATTCAAGCAGTGTACAATTTTAGATAAGGAGGGGGTTTTTGTTGGTTTGGTTGGTTGTTTGTTTATTTTTTTTTAATTTGTCCATTTTACTTTTGAAATTTGTACTGACCTTTTTTTGTCTCTCTCCTTTATGTTTTCTTGAGCACAGGAATTAAAATCACAGGAATAAAACATGCTCCAATTTAATAAAGTAATCAGTCAGCTAAACACTTCACCATCTGAAAAAACCCTCCAAACACCAAACCCTATTCCACTACTGTAAAGAAGGCATCTGCCTGATTATATGCTGTGGCCCAAACTAATGGGGTGTCAAACTATTTATATTGTAAATGTTTGAGGATTTTTGTTTGTGGGTGGTTTTTTAATTATTTGAGGGTTTGTTTGTTTGGGGTTTTGGTTTTGTTTTTATTAGGGCATTTTTGCATGAAGAAGCACTTGCAGCAGGATATGTCTACTTTACATGTATATTCCAGAAATTGAGCATCTGTTTTATGATGCATTTCTAACTTTATTACGTAAATACAATACAAGGATGTTTTCTGCAAAGTCAGTGTAACATATGTGGTGTAATTCAGTGCTACATTCTGCAGTTACTGAGCATACAGTACCTGTTAAACTCCAGCACAGAGCGTATAAGTAAATGTGCTTTCTGCCTTAGTGTCAATTGAGTGCTTTTGTGATCAGCTGCTGTAGTTTTTGTTGGATAACAATGTACTCAATTGATTGAGAACCAGAGCAGCTTTGGATTTAAGAAGCTTCTCTTTGAATTGTGGTTATAAAAAATGATGAGATTGCGGAAGTTGCCACTTTGTTCTTTCTTGCCTTTCTGGGCACTCCGGAGGTTGGCTGCCAGCGTTCCCATGGAAAGCTTGTGTCAGAGCAGTGCTGGCTTTGCTGGTGCAGCCCCCAGCAGTGTGTTTGCTCCATTGTCATGTAGCTTCTTATTTGTTATGCTGATTTTTGCCATCATCACATATCTGCCTGAACCGGCTAATATTTCCGGTTCCACAGAAAACAAGAAGCCATAACCCTCAAAATTATGCTGTGATCTTGGTAAGCTTGTGATTTCAAGAAATCTGAAGTTTTGTTGGAATTTTTTATTTTGTGATTTGTTTTGTTTCGGGTTTTTGTTTGTTTTGCCTTATTTTTTTTTCCCCTCCCCATAGTATTATCTGGGTTATATATCTGTGAGTGGTTTCTTTTTTTCATTTTGGGTTTTATGGGTTTTTTTTGTTCAACGTATGAAAATGAGATACACAGATAAAATTAAGAGCAAGATCTAAGGCCCGGAGAAAGGTATTGTGAGACCTGTGCTAAAGGTCTGACTTGGCAAGTTGTTGGAGAACATACAGGTTTTCAAGCATAAGGGACAAATAATAAAAACAAAACAAAACCTCTTGAAAATGCAGTTTATCATTTTAATTTATTAAATAAAGTTAATTTTTCTTTTTTTTCATCAGTTCTTTAACCTATCACAACTGAGCCATGTGACTTTCCAGGTGATAAGGAGGGTCAAGTTGTCTGGGTTTGCAAACCAGAGCCTTTAGTGGTATCTGGTGATCAGGCAGAATGGTGGAAGGGATTCCTCTTGTCACTTCTCACCAGACTCTTCGTGTTGCTGTGCTGTAGTTCATCATTCCTTATAAATGTTCTAAACCCACCTGACCATAGGACACAGGTGCAGAGTTCAGTATATTATTGAACTTAGCTGTAATTTAATTTAATAAGGCTTTAAGATTGGGGTTTATGTGATTGAATCTTCTGTTGTATATGAAAATGAATGTGTTTTACTGTCGCTAATGTAATCTATCATACTGACCAATGATGAGTCAAAAGTCATTGTGTGATGAAAGATGAAGCTGCATTTTTAATCCACTCTAATGCAGTATACACATCGCAAGCTAGAGGTTGTTTTCATGTAGACGTATAAGATGCCTTTTTCCTTAGTATTAAGAATCTCTTTCCAGCTCACGTAGTAGGGGTTCAACACTTCAGTGCTGTCAATGACTTCAATGAGGGCACAAAGTGTAAAACTTCTCAAATCTTAATGTTTCATATGACAAGGAAGTGCCCAGAATATACCAAAAAATATCTGTTTTCCAGTATTCCTTACGAATATGGCCCAGACACGGTTCCATGAAATCCTACAAGAACATCCTGCAGGGTTTGAAAAAGTTCTAAACTTTTAACAATCTGCCAGTCCTTCAAGTTTCAGCTCAGGTCTCTTAATTTAAGACTCATTGATTTTTGAAAATCATCTCTGCTACCTAACGTGCCAGTTTAACGGGACTTTGAAAGAAATTCTTCCCTGCGGGCAGGATGTATGAGTTTTTAAGTGCATCTAGGATGAACTGCACTCAACTGCATCATACTGAGTGAGCTACATCAAATGTCCAATCTGACAAGATACTGCCAGATTTTGCTTTAAGCTATTCTGTGACATTCTTGACATGAGTGTTTAGTTTTTGGTTGTTTTTTTTTTTTTTAATAATTATGTCTTAGCTTTTTCTTGTTTCTTTCTGCTATTCAAAATTTGATTCTGATGATGGTTTTCAGTAAGTAGCTCTAGCTAGAACAAAAGAAAGCACACTTTCTGGAGGGTGCTAAATTTGTTGGCATGGTTCAGTGTATTACCTTTATAGAATGGAAGCATGCAAGACTGAAAAAGAAAATAACACCAGATGTGAAAGTGACATGAGGAAGATGCTTAGGCAGTTTTGAGATGGGATGATGCTTCTTAAATGTGTTCTTTGAGTTAGAAGGTGGCAATTTGATTTTCATGCAAAGAAAAGTGTGAGACATCCTAATTAAACACCTTTTGGTGGAAGTCGTTGTACATAAACCCAAACTACTTGTAGTCATTCTCAAATGTATTGCCTGTGAGGGTAACACTAAAAATAATCCTAACAGTGTTTTGGTGTTTGTTTTTTTTTCTTTTCATAAAAATTGGAAGGAAATTATAATTGGAATTTTGACTCAAATATGTACAGTACTCACTAAGACAGTCAATCAAATACATTTTTAAGCAAATACATTTTTAAGCATGTATTTATGATTATGTACATAATCATAAAAAAAGGATGAAAGTAACTGAAAGGAAAATACAGTGGATTCACCCAGAGTATAAATCTTAGACTTCAGTATTGCTAGCACTAAACCTTAATGTTTCGTGTGACTTTGGTTACATCATGTCATCTTTCAGCTGTACTTTCCTTTTTGTTAAATACAGCTAAGAATATTTACTTCTCGGAGGTTATGAAAAGTTATTAAATACTTCTGTACACATTAATTTTAAAGCTGTAACTATTAAGATGAAAACCAGTATTTTTTCACATACAAGTCCATTTTGAAGATTGTATAGTGCTGAAATAAAATGTTAATGGTATACCTTAAACAGGTTGATTTTTTTTTTTTATGATCACAAAAATGCCCAGAAATGGATTGTGCTGACTGAAAGAAAAGGCTGATAGATTGTCCAGATGACATATGCATGACAAAAGATACTGAAGAGAAATAATTACGAAAACAATGTATGTAAAGGTAAAATGCAAAATCTCAGCATTCTCACCTTACATTTTTGTCTACTTTTAATTTTTAAGTGTGGGTTGTTTTTGTTTTTGTTTTTGTTTGGTTTGGTTTGGTTTTTTTTACATTTCAGTTGGAAATAATTTTGATTTGGAGGGTAAGAACATAGAGAATCCCAGGTAGTCCTTTACAGAATTGGAATTACTAACAAAGGACATGAATTGTTCTTAAAAACTTGTCATGACTGCACTTGAAAGTTAAAACTTGAACGTGTCTAGTGGGAGTGCAACACTTATTTTAAAAAATATTTGAGAAAGTTTAGGAGCAGCATGTTGTTACTCTCTATGTAGTAAAGAAGAATGAAGGAGCTTTCGGTGTCCTGTTAGCCCAGGTCACAGCCAGGAGTAGGAACAGTGATGTGTTTCCAGCATTGCTGTCAGGACTGACACAATATCTCTGGCAAAATAAAAATCGTTGTTACAGTTTGCCAGGAGAAGGTCATTTGCCTTTGTACTCAGTTTTCTCCAGGACTCACAGTTAAACACCTCTTATTTCTTTTGACTTGAATTACTTCCATTAGGGAAATGTTGCCTGAAAATAGCATGCAGTATTAATGTATCATTTGTTTCTGCTGTTGCCACCAGTAACATGTTTCTTTGGCTCTCACCCCCTGACTGCTGATGAGATCAAGTTGATTAGTCAGCAGCAATTGCCAAGCACCTGCTCTATTTTTTTTTTCCTGATGTGCAAAACTCTTGAGGCACTATCATGCCTTGTTAAAGCTACATTTGTTATTCAGCTGTAGTTTTAAGCAAATATATGTATGTGTGTATATATATATATATTTCAGTGGATTCATTTTTGAACAGACTTTTAATAAGTCAAATTCATGATTCTGTTTTATACATCTGAGAACTGAAGATGCTATTTTTTTCCTCTAAGTTCACATTTTGGATCTATCATTCAAGCTCTATATTTCATTATTAATAAAGTTGCATTGTTCATAGGCCCATTTCTGGAAATGCTACTGCACTCTTCAGTGCTATCTTGCTTTTATTATAAATCATTAACTGCTTTGGACTTTATCATTATAGTTTAGGTTATGAATGTGTCTTAATGAAATAAACATTTCATTCCTATTCTTTAGAGGAACAGATGCTAATGAGCTCTGTTCACTCTTGTTATTTCTGGAAATTCTGGATTTCACTCTTCTTTCTATAAATACGTATGAAACTAAGAGAGATTAATGCCCTTTCTGGTGATGTGGCCAAAAGAGATATTTGCCTGTCTCTTCAGCAGAGATTTTAAATTGCCAGCTTTCTGATCTTCTTTTGGGATTACAACAGCATTACATCCAAATGCCTTTTGTAGCACACAAAGTGTGAGTAAATCCAGAACCCACTACACTTCTCTATGTGCAGTTTCCTACCTAGTTCAACTCCACTTCTGTGATTGTAGCAGAAGCTGTAATTTTAAACTAAAAATACTGCAAGGAGTATTTTGGATATATAATATTTATATAATATTGTTAATTGACTTTCATTGAATGTAAATTGATATAATTTGATATATATTGTTATTAAACTCATATGAAACTATAACATTCTGTGAAGTTTGTTGTTCAGTTAAATTATATGATGATACAAAATTCAACTGCTGATGTTTGACTAAAGATAACTGACTTAATGAGTGTTTTTCTTGCATAAGGGATATCAGCCTGTACCATTGTTTTCTTCTCTTTGTCCTTTGCAAGGAGGTATTTACTTGATCTGCTCTTTTTCTTACTTTTCCTTTTAAAATAAGGCAGTTGCATGTGTATTTCAGTTGTGTCTGTTCCCATTTGCACACTAGTAAGGTTTGAATGGATCTGCTAACATATATAGGTCTGTATTTTGTGTTTTGTGGGTTTGTTTTTTGGAGGGTGGGTTACTGGATGTTAAAGGAGTTATTAAAGGAGTTGTAAAGCAAGCTGAACTACATGTAAGGTTTGGGGGTTTTGGTTTGGTTTTTTTTTTTTTTTTAAATTTAGAAGAAAATTACCTTGTTGACATTTTAGAACACCTTTTTTGAAGCAAGTTATTTTGATATTATTAAAAGTAAATTGATGTAGCTTTCTCCCTGAGTTGCTATAAACTACTTGAATAAAAACAGGGTAGCAAGGCATGCCTACTCAATATACATGTCATCTTCTAGTCATGCCTGTGAAGTTAGTAGCTCAGCTGTGAAGCTTAAAAGAGTTTTCTAAGGCAGGCAGTGAGCTGGAGCTGGTGGTGTTATGTAATTTGTGATTTGTCAGAGCAGTTGGCAATTTCAGGCTAATGGTTTCAGCGTGTCCTTCACTTTGAGCCTGTTTAAAAATATAACTCTAATGTGACTTGCATTTAAAGGCATTTGAATTATTAGAGTGAAAAGGTAATAAGCTCTAAGGTTTAAACCTCTCCAAATGCAAAGTATAAATTATATGTTTAAAGAAGTGGTCTTTTGCTGTTTCTGTGCAGCACTGTAATAGGATTTCACTGCTAGATGTCAAGATGCATTTGAAAGACTATTTCTTACTCTGCTAATAGTTTTTCTTCATGCTTTTATCTACAGTTGTCTCTGTTGTACTCCCTTGTCTACTGAAACATTTTTGGCAGTATCAAGCTGCCATAATATTGCCCAGTTTCTCAAATCTTCTGCTTGCACACATCCCAGAAATATACTGTGGCATGGGAACTGAACCCCCTCCCTCCCTCTGTCTCACCATAAATAAGGAAATGATGCTTCTCTACTTTCAGATGAGAAATTCCTACATTCCCTGTTTCTGTTCAATAATAGTCAAACATAATTAATTTGTGCACTCACGCTGCACCATATTAATTTTGTAAGATATTTCATACAAGTGATATTTCATACTTCATGGACTGAACTTGGTGCTTCAGTCCCAGAAGACAATTTTGTGCTCCCTCCATTTTCCATTGTGTTTGATCTGTTCCGTTCTCTGGTACTCAGAAAGGTGCCCTCCAGCAATGACTTTGCACCTGTGATTAAATTTTCCCATTGGCTGCTCATGTAAGGTAGCTTTTCATTTTAGGATTATGAGTATTAGAGACAAAACTGAGGTGAAACCAGTAAGTTTTCAGACAGCTGCAAACTGGTACTTGACCTCCTGCAATTTCTGTAGGCTGTACACTCACCCAAGTGCATATGCAGCTATTCCACTTTTCCACTTTTCTTGCTTGCTTTCTCACTTGGTTTCTTGCTTTTTTTTCTTTCTCTTTCTTTCTTTCTTTCTTTCTTTCTTTCTTTCTTTCTTTCTTGCTTTCTTCTCCAGTGATGATTTTCAGTGGTGTATATAGATCCAGCTCTTCTGTGATTGGTTTTCTGGACTAAAAAAAAAAGGCTATTTGACAATAGCTGTACATTTGACTAGTTCTGAAGAATCTTAGATTCTTACTAAAAGTTAACTAAGAACCCTAATGTAGTATAATATATTTAAAAGACTCTTCAGCACTCTTGTAGAAGTTCTGCCACTATGTCACTTTTGTCTTCTCTGTTAATTTGCTAGCATTAGCTAATTTCTTAAAACCACTCAGCATAAGAAAGGAAGAAATAGAAGAGAAGAGCTCTTCCTAGTTTGTGTGGTAAAGAAGGGCTGTTTCTACTAGTGGAGAAGTGTTACTGTGACAGATGTTCTTTTGGTTTTATCCTTTTCCCCTTTTCCTATAAAGCGCATTTGTCAGAGACAGATAATTGCACATGACATCTTAGATGTCAAAAGCACATGTGTGATGTATTCATTTAGGGCCTCCCTATTTCAGTTTTCCCTGTTAAAATGATTAGTTATGTCAGAAAACATTAAATTCATCTTCAGTGTTTTAATCTCAAGTACTCTAATTCAGATTCAATTTCTCCTTCATTTCTGATCTTATTTAGACCAGTGGCTGGATTTGTTTTGGAACTGGAAAACCACGAGAAGAGTAAAATTTCTTTGTAGAGAATCAGCCTCATTTTTCCTTCTTTTGTTTAGTTAAACAATAGGAATAAAGGTTGTCTTGAATCATAAAGAATGTTTTTCACTATAGTTGTTAACAGATACAGAAATCTTTAAAGCCCTGTCTTCTATATATGCAGAAGACGATAATATTTTTTTCTATTAGACTTCTTTTTAGCCAACATGACAGCCTTGTGTTGGATATGAAGTCATATTGTTAGAAAAACTGATGAAGAAGGTCTGAAATAGAATTACTGTTCATATAAATAAAGCAGAAATGGCTTAAAGTGCATTAGACAAGCACACAAAATATGGAAACTATTTTTCTGCTTATTGTTTAATTGAAGTTAGGCTTTGTAACACAGCTGAATTAGAAAAAAAAATAAATCTAGCATTTTCAGTTGTTGTTATTTGTTTATAAAGTGGAAGACAAAGGTTGAGGTGTTGTGATGCAGAGTATAATAACATCAGGTTTTCGGAAAATTTTGTTAATTCCTGATTGTCTTAAGTTACATATATGTTTAGGCCTGTAATTTATATGAAGAGTGGTTTGGTAAATCTCACATTGTCAGCAAACCTCTAATATACCCTTTTTCCATATGAATATGACTCAACTGCTGGCTTAGATGACAAAAGGCGAGACTGTCCTCAGAGAGTAGCTGAGGAATATATCATGCAATTCTATAGAGAATACAGGAGACCAATTATAAACATAATCTTTCTGTGACCTTATATGCTTCAGATACCCTCATTAACAGAGCCCAGATCAGATTGCCATCATGTGGCACAGCAGATGCCAGAGTAAAGAGAGGCTGTGACTCTGCAGTGTAAATTCNCCCCCCCAAAAAAAATCCAAAACAAAATTACCACCCTCAACCCCCTTCCCCCCAGAACAAAACAAAAACCCCCCAAACATAACATCAACAAAAAAACCCTTAAAAATATTTTTAAAATTCTGGTTACACTTACAGTGAGGATTATGGCATTTACATAATGAAATACAGAAAAGCAGAGGAAAAGATGTAGGGAAATATGAATTATCATGGAAACATATGCTTCAGTGTTAGATCGAAATATTTTTAAAAGGAAACAAAATCACCTGAGTAAATACTAAAACTTACAGCCACAGTTTAAATCAGCAAAATGAGGTGTGTGTTTTGTTTAGTCTAAGACAGCGTTTTATGGTTGGGACCATCTTATCCAGACTGATTCGCCTCAGGTTCATCAAATCTAGATCAGATTTTGCAGTGATAATTATGAATGCCCACATGTAAGAAAGGTCATAGAGAAAGTAACTTTATCAAAGTAACACATAAAAGGATGATCAATCCCTGCTAACTCCTCCCATGCCCCACTGGGAGAATGGAAACAAGACAAAGAGAAGTAAATCTAGATGTATCGGTATAAGGGTCTTGCTATTGCTATCACATCTATGCTCATTTTTGGGCTACTGACCTTACAGTTTACAGGTCTTGTTGAAATCACACTCTCTTGGGACAAAACAGGTGATCTTTTTTATACAATAGGTTAATAGGAAATTAATGTATAGAGTAATCCATGGATATTTGGATAATTCATTTCCATGAAAACATAACATGTGCCATGCACAAAGACTATAGAGTCAAGGCACAAGAGAACAGTTCTAATTTGGTTTAACATAGAATGTAACAGCTTTTATGGAGATGAAAATGCAATCCTTCAGAATTTGTTAGTCTGTATTAAACCTTTTGTGAGATGAGCTGTATCAGTCTTCCAGTGACACTTCTGACACCAAAGTCTTACAAAATCTCTTCCTCATCTTATAATTCATATGCAATTCAGAATCAACAATGGAAGAACAAAATTCGTGTTTGAGATACATTTATGAAAACTATGTCTGAAACCACTTTTACACACACTCCTTGTGGCTTTTACAGTGTTCATGCAAGAACAGAATTGAATATTTGTATAGTATTTTAAAATCAGGATTTGAAGTTTTAGTGTGTGTTCTTCATTGTTCTGTTTAAGCTTCATATTGGTATGTTCTCCCTGGGCGTTTACCTTCTTAAAATGACCTAAAAAAATCCATGGATTTGGTGTTTTAGAAAGCTTTTGAGGCTACTGATACCCAGTAAATCTACGCTTACACATTTTTAATAGCTTAATATATCAAGAAATAGGTGAATAGTATTTTCAAATAAAAATACTTAAAGGAGAGTGTGAAGCACAAAAAACCCCAAAAGGTTTATTTTATTGTACTGAATATAATTGTAATTGCACCATTTGCTGACAGAATCCTGTCCTGGCTAGGACGAGATAAAAATATGACATATACGAAAAAAAAATGAAGGCTGGAAGATGAATAGGCCTTCTAAGGGGTTGATCTTTACAGATCAGATAAAGATTCTTCAGGTCTCTGTGTTGCAGTCTGTGCTGCATCAAAGGCTGCCTTTCAGAGTCAGTAACGTGCACTTGGAAACAGGGGACAAGACCTTCATAAATGGACAATTTGATCATGGCTGGGCTTTGGGTCTCTTTTTTAGTTGTTTTCCTTTTCTGTTATCTTTGTGTGTGTAATCTTTTGTAATCCCTTTAAAAGTTAAAGGTTGATAGGCTGGTGGAGTGAATAACAATTACATCTTATCTATGTTTCCAGTAGCTGCTTTCCTTTAAAGGTAACTGTTCTCTTTAAAAGATTTAGGGAAATCTAGTGGAAGGTAACTGTTGACTCCTTTCAAAGTATGATTTAAAATACTTATTTACGGGCAGTGACTGTTTTCCAAGGGACTTTTTTTTTTTTTTTATCGATGAGCTAAGTATTCTGAAAATTCTGGAAAATAATACACCCTGCACACCAATTAGAAAATAGAGAGCACTTCTNATTGATTGTTTTTCCAAGGGCTTTTTTTTTTTTTTTTTATCGATGAGCTAAGTATTCTGAAAATTCTGGAAAATAATACACCCTGCACACCAATTAGAAAATAGAGAGCACTTCTCCTTAGTTAAAAAAAAAAGTTTAAATTTTTTAAAAAATAGAAGTAATTGTTTAATCTATGAAAATTTATTGAACAAATGCTTGTTTAATCACAGTGTTTTCAAGCACCTTAAATTTGACATCAGCTACTGTGTCAATCACACTGGCTAAATCTGGAGTCAGCTCTTTTGATCCCTTACTTAGAAGCACCATATCACATCTGTCAGGCATCCTCCAAAAGCACATGAATAGATGCTACAACATTCTGTTAGCCTTTGCAGCCCTCTTTTCCTGGTCATGATTTCTCGATTTATCTACTACTTTAGTGTAAATTCACTACCATAGTCTGAGAATCCGTGTTCTCCAGCACACTGTACAAAGTAGGATACTTTAAGTATATTGAAGTAAGACAGAATGTTTTTGTTACATGTTGGTTTTGTTCCCTCTTCCCTTTTTAGTGTTGTTTTGTTTTTCATGCTCTGTATCCAAAAAGATGATGTTAAATAGAGCTTTCCTCAAGGCATGAAAACATCTCACAAGCTTTCATCTTCACAAAACACAACACAGAGGCATGGAGGAAGAAATGATTAAAAGCTAATGTGCAGGTGTATTGTTTTTCAGGTTTGTTTTAAGCCATTTCTGCTCATTTTCGTATACATAAAATTTTGAATCTCAGTATTGATATTTGCTGGAGAAACCTGTAGGGAATTGCAGTGGGTCATGGTAGTAAAGAAGCTGTTGCTGTATTAAACCCTCATTGTGATGAGAGGGAGAATGGGAAGCTCCAGATGTCAGACGGCTGTTGTGCTGCTTCTTTGTTGGTGTTCTCCAGAGACTCTTCCATCAAAATACAGGGAAGGCCAGACCTGACATTTGCATACCTCAAAAGGAAGCAGATATGATTCTTTGAGAGATGAAAAATTAGTCCCCCCTTGTGTGACAATAAAGGGCACAAGTAACTTGAGTTTGCTTAAGCATCTGGCTAGTTTTGACCCCCAGAGTCTTGATGATTCGTAACAAAGCTCTCCCTGTGGAAAGGTGAATGTATCCATTATGAGACTCCATGTTGCTGTAGTAGCAATATTCTCCCTGCACAGAAGAGAAAATCTGAAAGCACTTTTGGTTTTTTATGCATATCTATATCTATCTGTGTCTATTTAAATTTTAAGCTCATCTTTCCTAAAATTACCTGGCATTACACAGGATAGAATGATACTAGGTTTTGCATGTGCAGACTTCTTATCAGCAATGAATTTATTTTAAAACACACATTTTTTGAAAATTAAGTCCTTGCCTGATCTATATCCTTGTGATAGCCTGCACATAAGTGTTGCTAAGGTATGTTCTGTTGCAGATGAGCTGGGTAATCAGATTACTGCAGTAGACTGGTCTCTGAGACATGATTCTGTATGGTTTTGCCATGTGCAACTTAATAGTTGTAGAATCTGAGGATTCTTCTGGTGCAGTAGGAGAAAGTGAAAATACAATATTTATCCCCATTTTGACAGATCAGATGTCTTACTTTTGTGATCACTAAAAGATTTATTATAGTCCTGGCTAACAGCCACTAGCCTAACTACTAATAATTGGTGTAGCATTTATAGGAATAGTTGATGGAAAGGTGAACTCTTTCAGGGAAAACAATACCGGGTTGATATCAAGTGGGCTAGACTTAGTTCTCTTTCTGATACAGGGTACTAGGAAGTACATTCTAAACATAAATTCCAGCTAAACTGTACATTGCAGCTAAAATTCTGAAAAACATGATCTAATAACTGGAACAACAACAACAAAAAAAAGATTATTAGGCAGTAGAGCAAACGAAGAAATCAAAAAGGTATCTCAGCCTCTTGCTGGAGCCTGTATGCTTAGACCTGGCTTGTGGTCATGTATACTTCCAGGTGAGATGTTGGGTTTGGGTTTTTAGAAGTCAAGAAACAGCTGCTTTCTCATTGTTTGTTTCTAAACAGGTTGCTTGTACTTTTGTATGAGCTTGGGTGCCTTTAACGGAGCTCTGTACATATGCCCCAAGTGACAGCTTCTCATTAAGCTCTTTTAAGGTGCTAAGGGCTGTAGATATTGCATGTAGTGTTATTTTAGTAGCTTGCTTAGGCAGTTCTAACTTAAACCTTACTGCAAAATTCTTAAGACTAAGAATACAGTATCTCTTTTGTGAGGGATATTCTTTTGCTTCCCCCTGCATCTGGGGCAACAAAACCAACCCAAACCAATGTGGTGTTTTGTTTTGTTTCGCTTTAAGCGTTTTCACTTGATAGTGCAGATTAGCTAAGGAATCTACCAGTGGAGCTGAGGAATTTCAAGCATGGCTGCAGTTCTTTCCATGCTAAATTCCTGGTAATGCTCATGATCAGTATATATTTCTCTTCATAATCCTGTCAGTTTGTGCATTTGGGTTTTACTGTCTTTTTTGATTCTCTAAGTACCTTAAGGCAATGAAGAGTGTGGGGGAAGTTTGATGACAGTGCTAGCTGCAGCTATTTACACATGTTGTGTTAAATTTTGCTTTGCTACAGTCTGGTGAAACATGACTTAAACAGTTTGAACTTATCAGAGTATATACAAATTTAGATGTGGGACTGGCTAGATTGAGTGAATAAATTAGATGGACAAAGTTGTTCTAGTATATTACCAAAAAACTGATAATACTGTAGATGTTTGTCCAGTGCAAAAGTTGGACTCTGCTTTTTCCCAGTTTCATGAAATTATTTCATGTTTTTTTCTTTCATTAATGTGGTACTTGGTTACTGTGGAGGTACCTCCAGTGGGCAATACCTGTAAAGTGTTGGTAACTTTCTCTTGGCTGAGAATGATTTCAGTTGCCAAAAAAATAATTGAGTAGGGCCACATTTTGTCAGTAGAGCACACAGATTTGTTGAGGTTTTTCTGTGTTTATAGAAACCTGAAAAAAATAAAAGATCCTAAGTTCTGCCTTGTGAAATGTATCATCCTGGTGGTTGTTAGAGGGGGAGAGGGACTGCCCTCAGGGGATGCGGTAACACAGCAGTTGCAACCTGGAATGGGTCTGAGGTGAGGTTCTGACAGCACCATCTCTCTGATTCCAGCTTACATGAACTTTCTGGTCGTATTCCTTTTGGTTCTTATCAAGAACTGACAAGGTGACTCCACTGAAAATGTGACTTACAGCACCAGTTCATTTTGTGTAGGAATTGGTCTGAATATTAAAAGGATCATCAAACTTCTTGTGCACATATTGTTACGTAGTTAAGTGTTTGCATCCCTGCTTATCTGGTGGATACAGTCAGGTTAGATTTGTTAGAAAGGGACCAAGACTGCCTAAAAATAGTTGCTGAAATTTTTACTGGGCTGTAAAATAATTTAGTTCTAAAAGTAAGTCACTTAACAATTAGGACATGGCTGAGTCCACATGAACTACATTCAAATCAGGTAGCTACTTCTTCAGAGTGAGGTCTTTTGTTCAGGATGGGTGTTTGCCTCCAGGGCTGCCGGCATCCAGGATGATGTGTGCAGCTCAGCTGGAGAACACACGTTACCTTGGTGACTTCTATATGCACAGTTATTATAAACTTTCTCATAAGCATGTCCAAATAGCTTTTTTTTTTCTTCTGACTTGTATTTTTGTTTGAGGTGGATCATGTCATCCAACCCAACAGATGTGTCTGTACAAGAGATTGATTTGAAACAGCATCATCTGATCATTTCTGTGCACTGTGCTTTGCCTCCTGTGGGTCTAAGTGGACAGACTGGGCTTCATTCATATTAATATAAATGGGAAAAATGCCCTCTGGGAACATGCCTGTTACTCTCCAGCTGCTAATTCAATCCATGACACCAGACTCCAGCTAGTCAAAATTACTGAGTTTTCTGTTCCCTAATAATCACAGAGCTGTCAGTAGTTCCTATAATTAAAGCTAAGGGATATAATGGAGAAATAAATACCCATACGTCAGTGTTTTAAGATTCTAATAAATACTGTTCATTGGATGGTAGATTTAAGTTAATACATAGAAGGCAAGGTGGTATGTGTAAGGAGAAAGTATTTTCAGCAGGATATTGATGGATTTTGAACTTAACTAGAACTTCTGTAATAATACTGGAGTGAGGGTTAAGTTGTCTAATTCTTGATTACAGTACTTCAATAAGTAAATAATATAGAAAATGGCATTTTTGAAATGAGATGCTGTACTTCTAACTATACACAATTTTCAAGTAAGTGCAAAAAAAGCATACATATATATAATTTATATAGAGAAAACACATATAGGAAAAAATAAAAAAGACTTTACCATGTGATGAATAATCAGTAAAGACTAAAATGTATGTCCTTTCTCTCTTTGGTATTCAGCGCCTTGCTAAAGAAGCTGAGAAGTACCAAGCGTCACATCAGTGGAGGGATGAGTTTGGGGTAAGTTTCAGTTTTTCTCCTTTTAACCTTCATGGATTTTTCCTCTCTGAAATGTTAACACTATTCTTGCAAACATCATGTTTATATATCCACTACAGATGAGTCATTGATTATGAATGGGCATTTTATTTAATTCTGTAAACAGAGTCTCAGTCAGGATGTCTAGAGAATAAAGTGAACTTTTCCCTTCAGAAGCTCATAGGGGGCTTCACAGATCAGGGATGTAGCTCTGAGTTGTGCACAAGACATCTGTTTGTTTTGACACACAAGGAATTATTAAAGAGAAGAAATCTGAGTGATGGTTACTATCAGTTAAAAGTGCACTACTCTAAGCACTGAAACAGAATCATGGAAAAGATTTTTAAAAGTTGTCTTTGGCTTATTTGGAGGGTGGAAAAAGGCAGGACAAAGTTGAATACAAGATGAGGTTATCTACATGACTTGGGAGTCATAGATTATTTTTTAGAATCCCTTTTTGTACTTTAATCACTGCATCTTATCTCTCCAATGTTCTCATACTGCTGAAAGAGGCCCTAACCTGGTCAAATGTTAAATTAACATCTTTAGTCATTTCAGAATTTTCTGAAAAACAAGTGACATGATTGTAAAGTCTATAACATTGATTTTTTTTTAATTAAAAATCAAGCTAAATTAATATTGTACTGCATGATTATAAGCCTCTTAAGTTTTGGCGGTGGTTTCCTGCTACATGTCAAATTTATTTATGATGCCTTTATTACCTGTTCCTTCAGAAAAAAAAGCAGATGGTGCTTTTATGTGATGTTGCTATAAACCTAAAGTGTGTTTGCAGATCCACTAGAATCATAGTGGCACACAGTTAAATACACAATGAGTCGTTTGGGGTCAGCTTTGTGCACCCTCAGCCTCCTCACTGATGGGACAGTGTGAGATGCAGAAAAGGCCTTGGCGGTGCAAAGGAATTGCTCAGCAATGACAAAAACTTGCCCAAATTATCAACACTGTTTCCAGCACAAATGTAAAATACAGCCCACTATGAACAAAAATTCTACCCTAGACAAAGGCAGCACAAATGTCCATTCTAATCCAGTGTTACTCAGGCACTTGGAGATCTGAAAACAGACCAAAAAAAACCCCCTAAGGTCATGCCATATATGTCAGATAGGAGTGACTGGCTTTAGGAGTTCAGAGAGGATCTGGACACAGCTTGAATGATTTTAAGTGTGTTCTCTGCACAGGCACAGCTTCTAATACATGGTAAAACACAGAATGCGTGTTCTATAGACATTCTATAATGAGAATGCTACAGTGACCTTTTCTGCTAATCTGTCTCTCTCTTGTGAATAGAAAACACAACCTGCAGGTTTGATGCACTCAGTGCAGAACTGTGTGAATACAGTCAGAATTTCTATCTAATCATTTTACTTCTGTGTACATTCTGGCATCACATCAACAACACTGGCTCAGATTTTGGTTTTCTTTTCCCCCTTTACTTGCAGTAGAAGTCAGTCAAGCCAGAGTGACTTCAGATTTTATCATCATTCATTGCCAAGGAGAGATCTCAAAATTATTTTGAAATGTTATTTTATATTAATTTGTGGCTCAGGAAAAGACTATGGTCAGTATTGAAAAAAACAAATGTGGTTGGATGTATAATAAAGTAACTGCAAACTGAGCTTGTGTTTTACTGTTTTGAATTTGGATGAGAACAGTGTGCACCGTATAATAACCTTGACATTGGGTTATGCAATTAAATTTCAAATAAATGTATTAAGCCTCTTATAATTTAATTTGTTCCATTTTTGCCAGAAGTAATCTTTCTTCTCTTCTGGCCTACTTTTTAGAAAATGCCTGCTCAAATTAGTTTGCACACAGATCTTTCTGATAAACTTAATTTTCGCTGGAAGACTCATTCTCCTAATGGCTGTAACAGAAAACAGAAGATAGACTGTGAAACTTTCTGCAGTTAAGGGTTCTTAAAGCACTTCTGATAACATTATGAATGGTCTACATTATGCTGTATGAGGTTCATTTCTCATCTAGCATTTGGGTTTGGGTGATGAAAGCCCTTCCAGCAGCATTGCACATGAGTCATTATAGAAAGAAACTCACGGGACAAGCTATTTCTGCTTCTAATGAGCTTGTGATCAGCAATGTCCTTGACAATCAGATTGCAGCCAAATAGTAGCCTATTAGGTTTTAAGGAGAAAATATCACAAACATTCCTTCTGGTGAAATATATGGGCTGACTTGAGTGGAACATATGCAAAAAAGGAAGGGCAAACAAGGCTGACCATAAGACCTGTCTGTACAGAGCTACAAGGGATGTGTCAATCAAAAGATTGCCAGAGTGCCTGTTCTAACACCTTATTCTAATTGTGTTTGTTGCACAGTTCACAGCAAAAGAAGCGTATAAGCATTAAGGATTTTATTTTCAGGTTAATGTCACAGTATAATAAAAATTCAGCATCCTCAGATACAGTCTTTTGAAATTAGCTAGTAGTGGGAAAAAAACCCTTTGAAGATCCAGATTTGATCCCACGGCCTCTTTTTTGCTATTCCAACACTTTGTTCCCCAGTCTGTACACAGATGCCATCAGCAAGGCAACCAAGTTTGCCAGGGACAGTTCACTCTCACAGAAGCCATGGCTGTCACCAATCACCTTCCTGTCCTCCTTGTGCCTTAGCATAGTTTGCAGGACGATCTGCTGCATGACATTGGCAGGATCAATAGGCAAAGGAATCTTTACCAAAATTTTATTTTGGTTTTCTCTGAAATACTCTGTCCATGTTTACCAAAACCAAAAATAGCTGTGAATGTAGAAATCTCAGACTGAAATTAGTTTGAACCTGGGAAGCTGTAACCCAGCAAATTACTGAACAGTGAATATCTGGTGTCAGCTGAAGTATTTTCATATTCCTTTCCTTCTATCACCTTGCATAGCTTTCTAAATATATTTTCACTGGGCCTATATATATTGTTGTAGTTAATAAATGAACTCTTTTAAGAACAAAAATGAAAATCTGAAATGAGTTAAGAATGTGGATCTTACATATTTACCATTAGCTTTTAGCTAAGTGACAGAAATAAAGTTCATAATGGCAATTGGTATTTTGCACTGATAATTAAACATGAAAATAATTTTGGCAATTACTAATTAATTTACTAAAGGTGCAAAATTGTTCAAAATAATAATAGTTAAGAATAATAATTAAAATTACAATATGTCTTCCAAGTAAAAAAGGAAAAATAAGTAATACTGGATTGTAACATGTTGTTTCCTGATTAAGCACAAAGTTGGTTAAAATATCTGTTGATTAAAATAGTCATTTTACATCTATGACCCTAAAATAATACTTACCTGTTAAAAAACTGTTAGATCTTTAGAGAATATTTGTGAAGTTCATGAAGGCATATCAAGAATGCTTAGCTTCAGACAAATAAAGAAATGCCGTTCTCTATTTCCTATTCCACTAGTATCACCCAGTTCCCCAGCTGCATGTACAGCTGGAGGAATTAAGCCTACTTGAATGTTTTTAGATTAAAGTAGTTACAACTCAGAGGTACAAACCAATATATCTAAATGAATCAGTCTTGTCATTCTGAAATTTCATGGACTCTACAGAGTGAAAGAGGGGATGGGTTTGACACTTGTTATGGTCCAATTATTTTTCTGTCATAAAGATGCATGAAAAAAACGTACATGAACTGGAAGGAGGAAGGGAGAATTCTTTATTAAGTAATTGCTGTTATTCCCCAAATGGGTCTTCTACAATTACATTTGATACCACATTTGATTGCCTTGTGATGGTTGGTTAACTAAAGCAATTTTGTTTCCAGTTGAGTTGCAATATTAATTGTACTTACACATGTATAAACATAAGGGATATCTCATTGATATTTTAACAAGGGAAGTCTGTATGGATGGCCTTTTAATATCCACTTATTTATATGAAGACTGAAACTCAGACCTTTAAGAATTAATTATCACATGAAAATGCAACATGAAAATTCTTTCAGTGTGGTTTACTTTTAACCAGTAGGGTCATTTTATATTCTTCTGTATAAATGATGATTTTCTCCGTCCTGTTACTTCTGAGACAGCATTTGCTCTGATGATAATATGTAGACTGGTGTTTGTGTACCAGCTGGGCTTAAAAGTAATGACAGAAGGTCATGGGCACATTACTTTGGAGTTACGGGGTTTTTTCCTGGTAGAAATGTTGGCTGTATGAAACTGTAGTAAAAAGTTGCTCAGCAATGAAATGGAAGATGAAAAGGATAACTGAGATAAAACAAGTCTTCTGTCACAAGAGTTGATCCAAGCAATGACCTGCAAGAGCAGAGCAGTACTAGGCGTCTCTGTTGTATCTTGAAGACTGAGGATTTTCAGCGCTGTCTATTGTGGATGCTACAATAATGATAAAATGTTGCATCTTAAAAGCCTCTACTGCAAAACAAACAAACAAGCACCAAACTTTCAGCTTTCACACTGTTTCCTTATAAAGAGGCAGTTTGCTAAACGTGTTTCGTCTTTTGAAAGAAGGAAAAAACTGTGAAGGAAACAAACTGGAATCCTTTGTTTTCCTCAGCTCATAAGAGGGAGGATACAGTTCTCTTGTGGCTTGTACCTCTGATACTCTTCTTGTGTGCAAAGATCATCTTCTGAGAAATGAAAGTGTTTAGATTTGGCACCAGATCCTAGGGTACAGGGAACTGGTCCTCACAGGCATAAAGTAGGTGTGGAATCCCTTCCTAGCAAGCCATAGATAATTTATAGTTTTGTGGAAGTTTTAATAACAGTAAACACAGACAAAGTGTCAAAACTGTCTGTATCTACAGGCAATGCTTTGATTCAAAACTCAGCGTAATAAATCTTGCATGGATTTTGATTAATTTTGGATTATGCCTCACATGTTTAAAGCCTTTGTGACTTAAAAAAATCCCCCAAATGGTTGATTTAAATTGACAGATTTAAATAGACAGATGGTCAGGGGTTTAGGGTGGATAATATTTTATTCTCTGAAGGGCTGTGTGCCACCTTCTTATCTGTGACCTATAGCTTTCATTTGTGTATAGATTTAATTGCATGTGCCCTATCTGAAAGGTATGAGATAACATTTTTTCTGTCAGTGATTGTTTGCACTTGGACGTCTTTCCACTCCAGGAATGGAGCTCTGTGGGTACACTGTGAGGAGCAGCAAGATGAGGTGCAGAGGAAATAAGAATAAACCATATTTACTGAAATCCCCTATGTGAGCCATTGACTTAAGAGTTGGACTTGATGATCCTTGTGAGTCCCTTCCAACTCAGAACAGTCTGTGATTCTGTGATTCTGCGATTAAAATTGGGTGGGTTTAAGGGTTGTTCTGATGTTTATTTGATGTTTATCCTTTTTGAATCGCGAATGTTCACTTCAAGTATTGCAGGAACAAGGATTTCTGCACAATTTTCAATTTCATTTATCAGAGGGACAGGAGATGCTCTGGTTACAGCCTTCGAAGCACAATCACCTCACCTTCCCAGAATCTCCGTCATTAGTAAGGAGAGTTTCATCTTACTGTAGAAATCTACTGTGAACCTGCCCGTGCTGAAGCCTGTTTGGAGATGAGGCATAAACCAACCAGAATAGTGCAGAATTTGTCTGGCTTTCCCTCCAGGGAACAAGATCCCACTGTTCACTTGTCTGGCTCGGGCATCGTGCCCCTAATTTTTGGGTTCTTGTTTCACAAGGTCTCAGTGTGACTCATAGTTTACAAATATCTAGGAGGCACTAGTTAGATAAAAGGAAAACGTCTTAAAGGAAATTTAAAAAAAAAAAAAAAGTCCAGGCCATAGAAAACTTTTTATGAATACTGCTACTTGCGACCTTTCCTGGAGTTTACAACTTCTTAGACTCTCTCAGGTGAGTCTTTCAGTCTAGAAATACTGGTTTCCTCTAAAATAAGGGTTGCCATAGGACATCTCTTCCATGCTTTTTTCCCCCATAATATATCTAATATGATCCTGTATAAGAATTACACTAATACGTGTGTTAGTGTGATTAATCATTTGAACACATTTGTAATCCTATTTGTAATCCTGGATTTACTTTTGTAGCTTTGCTATCAGAATTAAGATTACATATAAGCAGGGATTTTAGATGTGTATCTATAGAGGATCTAGCTTTCCTGGAATATATTTTGGTCTTTAAATACTGGTTATTTACAATATCTTGAAATCCTTACCCTGAGTATAGGAGTGTAACTTTATAATCTAAATCATTGCAGGGATCTCATCTGTGCAGTGAAGTGCTTCACTGGTTGGAAACTTGCCAAAAAAGCTTTTAGAATAAAGTGAAGAAACACCTTCAATCATTGTTGAGGCTTTCAAGCATTCTATTTTATCTGAAAAATCAAATATGTTAAAGACATCTAATACACTTTTTACTTATTGACCAGACAACTCATTTAAAAACTGTGCAGTTTCTGAAAAAGAGGTGGAGGGAAGGACCTGGCTGAGAAGAAAAGAAAGAAAGGTGTGATTTCTCATTATTAAGCCACCATACATATGCATTATCACCTTCATTTTGAATAAGGCTTTAATGTGCTTTCAGAAAAAGCATCTTATTAAAAGCAAGATATACTATTGTGCTCAGTTTATTAACACCCTGTAGGTCCTTCAGTTTACAATAGAGAAGTACAATATGCTAAGAAAGTCTTTTTGCAGGCTGCTATTGTGCAGATTTTCTAAGAGTTCATTGAATTTGTGGGGCAGATGAAGCTAACTAGTTTTTGGATTTTACCTTTCACCCTCAAGTTCAGTTGCTCATGTAAATCTGGGATAATTAATACGTAGCGCTGCTTTACTACCTTTGATGAATCAGTAAAATCAATTAGAAGTGGACTTCAGGGTTGCTGTTTATTTTTTCTGTAAACTTCTCTAAGAAATAATTTCATTTCAAAACTAACAGTGTCTCTCTCCATGATTCATCCTTGCCAGTACAACTAGGATCTAACTAGTTTCTTCTTTTCCCCATTGCCCATCGCATATTATCCTGACCCATCTTTGTCACAACTCCTTACCTTTAGAAAGAGAAAAAGGAGCTAACATGGGAGTTAGAAATTTTCCATATTTAAACGTTTGTAGGCCTCTACACTACCTAAAACAGGGGCTTGTGCAGTAGTTGAGAACAGAAAATGTTTCATGTCTGCTTTATTTTGCAGTTGAAATACAGTAGAAATTTTAATAGGAGTTTCATTCTGCAAAGACTTTGAAATGCTCTGGAAGTACAAGACAGTCCTATTATTAAGAGCTGCATTTTGCTTAAGGGATTTGGGAATTCTTATCCTTCAATCCACTGAGTATAGTGTCATTCTCATTAGAATTTTAACAAAAGGTGAAATTTTGGCCTTTTTATGTCCAGAAAATGATGATGTGTGATTGAAGTTGTGTCAGATATTTCTATAGACTTGGTCACAAAGCAAGAGATATGAATAACAGAGCAGAGAAACTCTTCAAAGTTAGCAATATTCTAATATTCTTCTACACCATGCAAAAAAATATTTTGAAATTCTGCCTGGTTTCACCCAAAATGTAGCTGTTAAGCATTTGTTTTCTTTCTGTTTGTTTGGGGGTTTTGTTTGTTTTTGTTTGGGTTTTTGTTTGTTTGTTTGGGTTGTTTCTTTTTGTTTGGTTGGTTGGTTGGGTTTTTTTGTTCTCCAGTTAATTTTTGCTATCAGCTCTGAGCAAATCAGAACTCTGTAAAGAAACACACAAACAACTCTTAAGTTTCACTGAAGGGACATTAGGATTTAGCAAGTCTTGAGAGCTCTGTGCCAATTCTATGACTGTGATTTATGTGTTTATAGAAAATACTGTAATTCTGTTTTCACTTTGCCATTTGGTAGTCCCAGATTTTACTGTGCTTATCCAGACCATATCCTTTCTTTTAAAAATGGATGAATAATCCCTGATGAGTTATTAATTCAGGCAGGATTCTCTTAGTCCTTTGGGCATTATCACTTCTCAGGAGGGTAACTTCAGTTTTGCATTTCTTAAGAGTTACACATGGGAACAGTAAAACTAAGGAGGTTGGCTCTATTGTGCTATGTCTGTGATTTTTTTCACATAAAAAGTTACAGAAGACTTTCAGCAAAAGTTTTCTACCAGACTGAATGTTCTCCACATAGGCAAGTTTGATTTCATCTGATTTGCTGTGGGTATCGCAGTTTAAATGACCTCTAGAGTTAAAGTACTCTAAAATACTAATTGAAGAAGTCTTGCTGTAAGAATTTCCCACCTTTCAGACAGAACTCTTCAATTTTATATTACTAATATATGCAGTTATTTGGGCTAGAGCTGTACTGTTACAGCAAATGGTGCTTTTGGCTGTTTCTGCTTTTGGTGAGAGATGCCAGCAGAAAAAAAGAAAAGCTGGATTAGGACTAATGTTTTTCAAAAATATTATCAATATATTTGTTAATCCCAAGTGATGGTTGTTGCCATTTCTTCTGCTGACAGCTGACTTGGAATATTTTCCTTATTATAGGGGATCACACCACATGGGACAGTTAATTCCATATACTTGCAGTCTCTTTTTAGGTCATTCTCTTCCCCCCTCCTCCACCTTCCCCCTTGCCCTGCCACGATGCAGTTTTGCTTCAAAGCTTTCCTTCAACTGGATACCATTCTCAAAGTTTGGTATTGGAAAAAATATAGTAACCCCAGGCACCGCATATGTATGACACTACAAAGCAACACTCTTAAGTACTGTCTCCTTTGGGTAAGACATTTATGAAACATCTGTCAAGATTTGCTGATATTCACCTTGCTGCATAAGGCTTTCAACTGATTTAAGTCATGTTCTGAGATTCTGAATTCAAGGTGGAGACCTGCTCTTTAAATGTATGAATGGTAAAAAGGAAAACTGGTGGATAAGGAAGGAGATGAGGATCACAGTGCATTTTTGAGTGGAGTTTGAGACTTGCCTGAAGCTCATTCAGCACATCCGAATTCCTGAAAAGTGTGTAGGGAGCAAAAGGCAGACCTGACTATTAAGAAAGGCTGTAGTAAGTGAAGTGACCCTATGGTAGCAGAAGCAGTCTCAAATCTATATGTTTGCCTGTGCATAACCCATTCTCGTTAGTGCATATTTCATTTCAGAAGGGGATGGAGTCTTAGTTTGGGCATCCTGAGGTATTTCTCTAAGGAGTAAACTCAAGATTGGAACTCTACTACATTTCTAAATCTTACATTTATGAATCTATACTGTTGAGTAAAACAAACCTATGGACTGATTGTTGCACTGACTGATTTGCAGTGATCAAACTACACTTGGTCTTGTGACTTCTCTTTGTGGTATCTAGGAAGCTCTTAATATGTGTGTGTGTGTGTGTGTGTGTGTGTGTGTGTGTGTGTGTGTGTGTGTGTGCCTTTCTGCTCAAAGTTTCTGAAGTTGTGAAAAGGAAGCAGAGCAACTTAAAAAATAATATTTTCAAGGCATAAAATTAGGGAGTTAGCATGCTTCAGGTCAACATTAATTACATCAGGGCATGTGGAAAGCAAGACAGCGTATCAGCTGGTATAGACCTGCCTGCATGGTTGGTTGAGAATGCTTTCTGGTGCATGCTATGCCACAGAATGTGTCTGGACATCGCTGAGTTGTCTTGGGGACAGCTGTAACAAGCACAATATGGTTTAATAGCAGACTGTGTTCAGGATTGATCTGTGTTTTATTTTGAAACATGGACATCATACTCTCTCTGGAGAATAAAGAATGCTTTATCCTAAAAAGTACTGTAGTTACACATGAGTAAACATATATATGCACATATCAATTCTGTAAATTTTCCTCTGTGTATATACTTATAAATGTACTTATATATGTATCTACATGCATATATGCACAAAAAGATATGTGTGTATTTATATTGAAAACCAGGTACACACTTCTAGGTGAGTCTCGTGTTTTTGCAGGTCTACAAGCTAGTATGTTCAGATACTTTGAGAACACAAGGAGTTAAACTATTATGTGCCTATATTTTTGAAATTTTATCATTGTCATGTTTTAAAACCCAGGAATATTTCATATTCAGTATGAACAGCATCTTTGAGGCATACCGCAGGAAAAAAGTCCTGGCCCTTGGGCTCAGTTTGCACAATCAGCTGATGCTTACTCTGCTGGAATCCATGGTTTGCTTATGCCTGTTACTTTCAATTCACTGTGTCCAAATAATGTACAGACTGTGCTGGTCTAATCAGGACAGAGGGGTTTAGCACAATGCTGATAAAGTGTCTTAGATCATGGACCAAGTGTTTAGAGCTATTTCTAGTAAAATCCCTAATGAAATAATTTCGGAGGACTTTTCCAGGCAAAGAGCTCAGATAGGATGTGTTCTGTTCATAGTTATCAGCCCATCACGTTAAGTAAACTTCCTATTTAAAACCGAAAGAAAACAATCTTTTGCAAGGTGGATAGCAAAGTTTTCAACCTGAACTGTGTAAAAAGGAGAAGGGGAAGGGAAGGGAGAGAAAAGAGGCCCAAGAAATTTTATCTGTTGCCAAAGAGGTCATTGATGGGAAAGGTTTGTGAATGATTGCTTTGCTGCTGTTGTTTCCTGTCTTTTCCCCCAGATTTCACTCCTATGTCTTTTTTGGATGTTAAACATGGCTTTGACAAGATGCTTCACCTTTTTTTGCAGCATTCCTTCTTTCCTCTTCGGCCTAAGTTTCCCATCTTCCATTACCCCATCTTAAATACTTGTAGTTCTTTCCCNGAGACCACCACTCTGGACCAGACCACACCACAGCCATCACCTGCACCAACAGGTTTTTCACTTCCTTTTGCTTTGGACTTGGGGGGACCATGCAGGTCTCAGCACAAGGGTCGACAAACCCCTTTGGGTTTGTACCCCAGGGCACTGGGTTATACTGCTGGGTTTTGGGAGTTGAAAGCAATTTCCCTTTGTGTCAGTGTATTTACTGTATTATTATTATTAAATTGTAGCTCTGACTTATAATCTCTCTCGTGTTGAGCTCATTTCTCCTGCTAGTTTACCTCTAAACCAGCACACTTGTGCTTTCTGAAATCTCAGTTCACGCTTCTGTAATAGTGTGTAATGGCGCTGTTCAAAGCTGAGCTGAAATATTGTCAAGCAATGCAGCATGAATTTTGGGCAACAAAGTGATCCATTTCTTCAAATTCAAATCAGTTTAATATATACTTTGCAATTTACTTCATACTCTCTTCTTCATTAAGATCTTCCAGTGTTAAGCTCTTTTTTCAGTAACCTCCTTGGTTAGGTTTGCAGGAGCTTTTCTGACTGTCTTTTTTAACAAGTACCTACCTTAATTTCACTCTTTTTCTACAACAGATAGCTATTTCACTTGTTTCAAATTTCTCACATTGGCTCTTTCTTCACATCTTCACACATCTGTGATATATCTAGCTACGCACTCTGAATTTTAAGAAAGAGATGAATTTCAAAGAAATGCTCATTGGTACAAGAATTTGAAAGTGAATTGTACCAGGTGTAATGACCCAAGCCTACATGTGTTACCAAGGTGGTGATACTTACTTCAGTCCTTTGAGGCAGAGAATAGTTACTTTAAGTATTGTCAACATTTTTATTCTCATTCTTCTGCAAAGTTGCCCCCCTGTCACCTAATACTAATCTTCTGTTATCTCAGACAATAATGGTATGAGTGGTGGCTGAACTTTGGGTGAAAGGATTGTAAGCAAAGACAAGTACTGTTATTTACTTAAAATTTGGATGAGGCTCAGAAAAGATTTTGGAAAAGTGCTTACAGCAAGGTTAGCAAAAGCTGTGAGGAACAGAAAATGTAGACATGCAAGCAGTAGCTGGGGTAGGCAGCAGTGAGGGCCAGCTGCTCTCAGAGCTGGGTGGCTCTGACTGGAGGGGACCAGTGGGGGCAGTTCTGTGGGGCTGAGCAGGGCAGGCAGAGCTGGATGCTGCTAACAGCCTGCATGGATGATTCCAAGTGATGGATGGATGCATGGTGAGTAAAGAGCCAAATCTGGGCTCCATCTGGTGTTGCCATTAGAAGCAAAAGGGGTCAGGGCCAGGGAAAGAGGTGAGCTGGTACCGAGCTACAGTGTATGTCCAAGGAAGGGATCTGTTGGAGGGCAGAGGTCCATCTAGGGTATGGGACAGGGACAGGACAAGAGACAGTCTTTCCTAGACAGCCTTTCCTAACGTTTCACTGAGGGAGTAGGACACTGAGGGAGCCAAGCTGAGCTAAAACAGAGGTCCTTGGCCTGTGGGCGGGGAGGGAAATGCTATGGAGTGTGGTTCTGTGCTGGGCAGGCTTTCAAGGACCTGCAGCGTATAGCGAGGTGCTTGTCCATCAGTAGATGTTAGCAGATACTGGGTCCTGACTGCTCTTACCGTTGCAGGATGTATATAGAGTATTATGATTTCCCATCTCTGTTTTACTAAGAAAAAAAATCTCAGGTGTGAAAAAAAAAAGCCTGTAGCCAGGTTTAAAAACATGTAGTCCTTTCTACACACGGTTCCAGGTGAATTGCCAAATAGAACTATGAGATAAGTCATAAGGTGTTTTAGCAGCATCAATTTCTAATCTTACTCATTTTTCTTTATATAATACTGTGTTTGAGCAGCTTGGCTTTTACAAGTACTACTTTTATCTATTTCTCAGTTTTTAACTGCTGAGAATAATTTACCTAAGTTACATGAAAATACTAGAAATTTAAAGAAGAATCTGGTTTTTGTTTTGCTTGGGGAAGTTTGTTGTGAGGTTTTTTTCTCCTACTACTGCATCGTTCTGTTTTGTTTAGTACTAAAATATTGGAGCATTTTCCACAAAAACACGGTAAGATGTAGCTACTGAATCATTTCCTTTAGTTTTGTTTGTTCTCTGTTTTCAAAGAACATTTATTTTAGTGGTTTTTACCTCTGCTTCGTAGTACTCAGGAAAAAGACGAAACCATGATGCAGCCCCTTTACTATCTCTAGAAAAAGGACAGGACTGGGTGTTAAAAAGAAGGCACATTCTTTCATTGTTTAAAAAAAAAAAAAGAAAAAGAAAAAACAGCTCCCTGAAATGAAGCAGCTTGTGGTTGTGACGGTGCAAATGCTCATCCAAGTGCCTTCCCCTGCTGTGAGATCCCAACCAGCTTAGTTAGAAGTTTTGGTGTCTCTGTATTTCTTTGCAGTGTGTGGCATAAGGATCAAACGCCTAATGAGTGAAAACCCTTGCTGTGATCCATGGAAGAAAACACAAATCACTTTTCATTTATTGCAGTTGTTAAGATCCAGAATGAGAATCATAATAGCAAGATATTGATACAGCTCTTAAATCTTAGTGCTTTTCTGCATGACTTCCAGCATACCAGTGTAACATATCAATAATAAAGAAGAAAAGTAATTATGCTTTAATTATATCTGATATGAACCTTTTGCTTGTAGCGATTAACTGGAAAAGTGTTCATCATTTTATGTTAAATAGTGAAATGAATGACATTTTCCAGCTTCTGGCTTGCCTAATGCTACAGAACTGCTTCCGAAATAAGGTGTGCTCATGAAGCCTTGCTTTTATTGTAGTGATTGAGTGCAAGACATGCACAAAATGGATGTCAAAGCTGAATAATTAAATTATAAATCCTTCTGTTCTTTATTAATTAGGTGAGCATGGGATATTTTCTAGAACCTGGTAGCTGCTGTCTGGAGTTGCTTTTCTTCTAAGACATTAGAGATAGAGAAAAATAATTTAAATTAAAGTCTTAACAAAGATTTCTCTTCATAAGAAGCCCATTAAAATAATCAACAGTCAATATTTTGGGAATATTTGTCACGTGGGTAAGTCAAAGTCATCTGAAAAGAAGACATGGCCTGACATGTTTTGAACTTTATTACCTTTTGGAAAGGTGCTTTTCACAGTTAGGAGGAAACAGATATTTTTTTTTCAGTTTTTTTTTCTAATTTTCATGCATATTGTGTACAGTAAGTTATAGCAATTGAGGTGGGGTTTTTATCTTTTCTGTATGTGTTACCTGGGAGTTTGTGGACACGCTTTAAGTGATTGAATAAACTCAGTGAAGGATTGATCCAGGCAGGGAGAGAAATCAGTGCCTCTGAAAAATTTACTAGAGATCATTAACTGTACAGGTCAGTGTCAGCTATGTAAGATGTGATCCAAAATTTGGATCAGACTTTCATAACTTATAAGTGAAAATCTGTTTTTCTAATGTTACACAGTATTGTAATAACCTGCAGAAATATCCTAAAATCTTTTTTTATTTTAGTTTTTACATATGGATAAAAGAGGAAAGATATGTATAAAGCTCTCTGCTGTAATCGATAGTTTAATGTTATCTGGGTATTTTTGCTTAGAATTTAGGTGCAGTGACTTTGTGTGATATATTCCTTGTGATATATATATATATATTTTGGTGAAGAGAGTAATAG
>VWZD01010117.1:5562-19860 GCA_013396695.1 Sakesphorus luctuosus | reverse complement strand
GACAAGGAATGGGTGGGGTGGGTGGGTGGGGGCTCACCTTGGTGCTGGCCACGCCGATCTCGGGGCCGGCGTTGATGTGCACCCCACAGTCGGTCTCACGGGAGATGGAGCTGCCCACGGTGTTGGTGATGCCCACGGTGAGGGCCCCCCTCTCCTTGCAGTACCTCAGGCACATCAGGGTGTCTGCTGTCTCCCCTGCAAAATGGGCATGGAGGGTGTCCTGGTTCAGCAACCACAACCACCGTGTGGGGGTGACCAAAGCTGGGCATTCCAAACCCTCTGGGCCATTGCCCAGCAACTCTTCCCAATGGCCCATTGGCAGCAGCTGCCCAGGGCACAGCTGAGCCCTCAGCCTGGGAGCAAGCTCAGGTTCCAGGAAAGTCCTTGGTAGGTTGGCACATCCAACACTTCAGGGGGAAGATGGAGCTCCTCACATGCCCCAAGGAGTGTTCCCTGTTAAGCTGGGACAGGACTGGCTCTAAGGGGACATGTCTCCTCAAAAACCCCAGGCAGAACTTGACCATGAGCCCCTCACAGAGAGGATATTTTGATACGCTTGTGACTGAGGACAAAAAAACTGCCACCAAGAGAGTGTTTTAACTCATGGGGTAAAGCAATGACTCGTTTTAGTGTCTCAGGTGAAGATCAGTCCTGAAAATCTGAAATGGTAAATGCAACTAAGAGGGGAAAAAATGTATTTTTGTATTTCAGTTGTCCTTGAAAATATGAGTATGATACACACCATGTACATTTTTTTATGCTTCAATGTGCCTTTTACCTCCCACTCCATTCCAAGGTTGTATTTTTTGAGACTTGTGTGTAAAAGTTTCATCTCTTCAGTGGCTCCAATCCCCCACATGGCAGTGCTTTAACCAGAGAGTTGAAACTACTCAGAGCACACCTTTTCCCAGAGCTCAGCAGCACTTTTTAGTCTGTGGATTGATGGATTATTTCCTCCCAGAGAAAGGAAACCACACTCCTGTTACCACATGTAAACCTCAGCTCCCCAAACTCTGCTCCTCCCCAGCTCCACCTCTCTAAGTTCCAAGTTTCCCTCACAAATCCCACCCCCCATGCACAGAGAGGAGCCTTTTCCCTCCCCTTTTCCCCCTCCAGGCAGGAGGGGAGCCAGGGGGTGCTGGGGGGAGCCCATACCTGACTGGCTGAGGAAGAAGCAGACGTCGTCTCTGAACACCGGGGTGTTCCTGTCCAAGAAGTCACTGGCCAGTTCCACCATGACCGGCAGCTCCGTCAGCTCCTCCAGCACCTGCCGGGTCTGCCCCCAGGACATGGCACAGTCATGCAAGTCACAGCCAACATTTCCCAAAGTATTCGGGTTCCTCAGCTTTTACTTCCTCCTGCTGTTGCTGGTGGACTGCAAGTCTGGGGTTTGCAGCTCTCACAAGGGTCTTAAGCTGAAATCAGTCCCTCACCTGCCTGGCACATGCCAGGAACACCTGAGAGCCCCCCCCAGTGCCTGCAGGGGCTCCAGGAGAGCTGGAGAGGGACTTGGGACAGGGGATGGAGGGACAGAACAAGGAATGGCTTTAAACTGAAAGAGGGTACGCTGAGATGAGATGTCAGAAAGGAATCCTTCCCTGTGAGGGTGGACAGGCCCTGGCACAGGCGCCCAGAGCAGCTGTGGCTGCCCCATCCCTGGGAGTGTCCAAGGACGTGGCACTGAGTGCCATGATCTGGTGACGGGACTGGAGTTGGCCCAAGGGTTGGACTTGATGATCTCGGAGGGCTTTTCCAACCCAATCCATTCTATGATTCTATGACAGGTTGGAGCAACCTGGGCTAGTGGAAGGTGTCCCAGGTCAGGGGTGGGACTGGATGGACTTTGAGGTCCCTTCCCAAGCCATCCCACGGCTTTGTGGCACCCCTGCCCAGCCCGGACTCACCGCCACACCCGCGTGGTAACTGGTGCCACACGCGATGAGGATCAAGCGCCGGCACCTCTGGATCTCCTTGATGTGATCCTTCAGCCCACCCAGGTTCACTGTGGGGAGGTTCAGAGAGCAAAATCAGGGTGGCCAGGCAGCAGAAACCCTCAGCATCACTGCTGCCAACCACACCTGGTCCAGTCACCATCACCCCACTTTGCTAAAAACCATCACAAAAAGGATCTGGCCACCAGCACATGGAATTCTGAGACACCCTGAGACATCCACACCATCTCACACCATCTCACACCAGCCAGGGCTTACCCTGGGACATCCACACCATCTCACACCATCTCACACCAGCCAGGGCTTACCCTGGGACATCCACACCATCTCACACCATCTCACACCAGCCAGGGCTTACCCTGGGACATCCACACCATCTCACACCATCTCACACCAGCCAGGGCTTATCCTGGGACATCCACACCATCTCACACCATCTCACACCAGCCAGGGCTTGTCCTGGGACATCCACACCATCTCACACCACCTCACACCAGCCAGGGCTTCATCTCCCATGTCAGCATCTGCAACTTCTGGGAGTCCCTGCTGGCCCCTGAGCTGTCAGAAAGGAACCTCAATCTCAATTACCTGTGTAGTCATCAAAGTTGACCCTTCCTCTCATTGTATTCACGACAGATTCTGGCTGCTCAAATATCTCCTTCTGCATAAATGAGCTGAAGTTGCCTGTGAGGAAAGAAAGAGAACAAACTGGAACACTTCACCTCCTGGGAGGTGACATTTTCCCTGTGTATGTTGGAAAAGTTTGGAGCAGAGTCACCAACAGGCCAGTTATCACTCAGGGAGTCTTAAACTGGTACTTCTTCTTCTGACAAAGCATCAGCTCATCTCTGGAGCTTGATTCAAGTTCCCAGAAGGTGTCAGGGAAGGGGCAGACCTGGAATGGCAATTCTGCTGGGGATTTATCTTGAAAAAACCAGATGGCTCCAAGCAGGAATTAAAATTCTCAGCCCCACAACTGTCCTCATTATTGTGTTGAGAGCAAAGAGGGGAGGTCCCATCAGAGTATCACAGAATCACAGAATCAGTTGGGTTGGAAGAGACCTCTGAGATCATCAAGTCCAACCTTTGATCCACCCAACTTTGATTACTAGATCACTAAGTGCCACATCCAGTCTCATCTTAAACACCTCCAGTGACAGTGAGTCCACCACCTCTCTGGGCAGGGACTTCTTTCACCAGGAGGGTAAGAAAACACAGGATCAGGTGCTTAGACAGGCTGTGGGGTTCCTGTCCTTGGTGATGCTCCAGCCTTGACTATGGAATTCCTGTCCTTGGTGATGCTCCAGCCTTGACTATGGAATTCCTGTCCTTGGTGATGCTCCAGCCTTGACTATGGAATTCCTGTCCTTGGTGATGCTCCAGCCTTGACTATGGAATTCCTGTCCTTGGTGATGCTCCAGCCTTGACTATGGAATTCCTGTCCTTGGTGATGCTCCAGCCTTGACTATGGAATTCCTGTCCTTGGTGATGCTCCAGCCTTGACTATGGAATTCCTGTCCTTGGTGATGCTCCAGCCTTGACTATGGAATTCCTGTCCTTGGTGATGCTCCAGCCTTGACTATGGAATTCCTGTCCTTGGTGATGCTCCAGCCTTGACTATGGAATTCCTGTCCTTGGTGATGCTCCAGCCTTGACTATGGAATTCCTGTCCTTGGTGATGCTCCAGCCTTGACTATGGAATTCCTGTCCTTGGTGATGCTCCAGCCTTGACTATGGAATTCCTGTCCTTGGTGATGCTCCAGCCTTGACTATGGAATTCCTGTCCTTGGTGATGCTCCAGCCTTGACTATGGAATTCCTGTCCTTGGTGATGCTCCAGCCTTGACTATGGAATTCCTGTCCTTGGTGATGCTCCAGCCTTGACTATGGAATTCCTGCCCTTGGTGATGCTCCAACCTTGACTATGGAACTCCTGCCCTTGGTGATGCTCCAGCCTTGCCTGTGGAATTCCTGCCCTTGGTGACACTCCAGCCTTGACTGTGGAATTCCTGCCCTTGGTGATGCTCCAACCTTGCCTGTGGAATTCCTGCCCTTGGTGACACTCCAGCCTTGACTGTGGAATTCCTGTCCTTGCTGATGCTCCAACCTTGCCTGTGGAATTCCTGCCCTTGGTGATGCTCCAACCTTGCCTGAACACTCCAGGTCTACTTGGATCAGGTGACCCTTTCCCCCCCTGTGTTTCCAGAGGGGGTCTGTGCCCCTGCCCAGGTGCCAGGCAGGAGCCCTTACCCTTCATGATCTGCTGCAGCTCCATCTGCAGGGTCTGCACGGCCCTGCCCGGGTGGTCGCCCGCCGTGCGCTTGATGCGGTGGATGGACAGTCTCCCGTCCACCACGGCCGCCACGTCGTCGTCCTCCAGGAAGATCACCCTGTTGGTGTGCTCGATGACGGCGCTGTGGGGACACACACCGCTCACCAGGAGGCTCCACAGCCCTCCCACAGCCCAGCCCACACCTGCTGAGCCCTCGTTTCCAAGGAATTGCTCTGAAAATCTGACGGGTCCCACAAAGCGCATTCTCACCCTGCCAATAGAACTGGAGTTTTCCCACCCAGCTTTAAGGAGAAACTCTGCATTCTCCAGACAAAGCAGCCATGGGATGTGGCCATCAGGAGCTGCAGAGTGAAGCCAGGACAGTCACTTGCCTTGGCACAGAGGCTGCTCAGCCACAGGAATGGGTTCCTCCCTTGGTTTCCCCACTGTCCCTCCCTGTCCCTCCCTGTCCCCACCTGCAGCACTGGGGACAACGTGGCCCTGGTTAAAACCCACCCAAGAAGCACCCCAAGAATTAGACACCACCAAACACCTCCCCTGCCTGCAGTTTGCTTGAGGAGGGTCAACACTGGCATTGCCAGAGGGGTTGAACACCTGGGCCAGGTTTCAGGCTGTGCTTTCCCCAGCAGCTCTCTGGTTTAGGAGCTTTGGTCCTGACCTTGGGAAAGCCACTGGAAAGCTCTAAAACCAGAACTCCTCTGGGTGTCCCCAAACTCTCCAAAATCCCTTGATGAAAAGAGCTGCAGAAGTCAAACATGGCAGGATTTTTACATTCCTGGAGCAGGGATTCATTCCCCTAGTACAGAGGCTCCCAAAAGCTGCAGCCAAGTCAGCCTCTCCTCCCTCCTCTGAACTGCAGTGAGACACCTCTGATGGTGATGGACTGCATGGGTTAGAGATCCCTGGAGAATCAGTACAATTCCCCTGGTAATTAGCACTGTCCTGTTCATTTAGGGCAGTCCTCTCAGGTTTCCTGTCACCAGGAGATCTCAACAGATGTGCCTGAAGAAGGAGAACCCCACAATTCCAAGGAGAGCATTCTCTCCTTGAACAGAAACTCCAAAATAATGACCAAAGAAACCACAACCTCCCCATCTCTTGTTCAAGGCCTCACCTTTCAAGAGCACATTTTTACAGGCACAATAAGGTAGAAATCCCAGAATCCCAGACTATTCTGAGTTGGAAGGACCCCCAAGGATCATCGAGTCCAACTCTTCAGTCAGTGGCCCACAGAGGGGATTGAACCCATGACCTTGGCATTAGTACAGGCAAGTTTTAACCACCTGAGCTGATCTCAGGTGCTGAGAAGTCCTCACCTGGCATCAGAAGCAAAGTAATACTCCACAGCTTTCTCCTCCACAGGGAAGAGGCAGGTGGTGCTGTCCACACGGGCCAGGCTGCAGCTGCCCTTCTTGTCCTTGCCTGCAAGACACGAGGGTGAGGAGGTGCCCACGCTGCCCACCTGGGCACAGGGCAGACCCAGAGAGGCCCCAGGGCTCAGTACCAACATGAAGCACTATTTTGGGCCCTGCAGATAGTCCCAGAGGAGCCAGCAGTGACAGAGGGCAGGGCAGCTGTGCCCACTCTCAGTTTGCTTTGCAAGGGCTTGATGTCCTTTCCAATTAAATCTGCAGGTTCAGTGTTAGAGCAGGGGGGTAAATGTAGAGGAAAATATAAGCAAAAGCTCCAGTGAAAGTCCTGTGTGGCTCCACTGAAGCTGCTCCATGAGCAGCCCCCTTTGAACCTGCCCAGTTTCTGCTCCCAAGCTGCTCCCTGACTCTCTCCAGGCTCTCAGAAACGGAGCAGGATTGATCTTTTTGGGGCAGTTCTTCTCAGCACTGGGCAAATTCTTTCACAGCTGCCCCCTGGGCAAGCACAGAGCTCCTCTGAGCATGGCAGAGGTAACCCAGCCCCAACCCCAGCTCTGGCTGGCAGAGCTCAGGTGCTCAGACACAGCTGAGGAAATCCAGGATTAAATGCTCAAACCTGTTCCTGCCCTCTCCAACACAACCACCTCCCTGGGATCCAAAAACCATCCCTGCTGTGGGTCCTCTGCTGATGCCAGGAGGGATCCAGGTGCACACAGGACCAAGAGTCAGCTTTGGACAAACCTGTGCTACGTTCAGGGCTTCACCAGGGATGCTTTCTGGAATAGTCTGGCAATTCCCAATATTCTCTAATCCTCCTCCTCAAAAAATACCTCTCAGTGCTGAAGCTCCTCAGGAATGCAGATGAGGACCAAGCACTGGCCTTGAGAAAATTCCTGCCAGTCACTGGGCAGGGCATGGAAAGGATGGGGGTGGATTAATCAGCTTATCCACCAAAATGTGCCCATTGCTGAAGAACAACCCCCCTGAAGTCCCTCTATTCTCCATTGCTTCCATAATCCTGGTGCTGTTTCACTCACTGGACATTGAGCTGATTCAGTGGTGTCAGCAGAGCTCAGGGTGTTTAAATTTAGATTTCTGCCAGTGCAAATGTGAATTAAAAATACTGCTTTCATGTTGATACTCAGGAGGAAAGTCCACTCAGCCAACAACTTCAGAGTTATTAAGTCAGGAAATGAGGAAAACAACATTTTTGTTGTTGAGATGAGACAGGACAGACTGATTTGGTGCTGAGGAAGGACAGAGCTGAGATGGGTTTTAGTGGCCATTCCCCACCACAAGCCCCCAGACCTGATCAAAACATGCAAATTTGGTTCCTCAAAAGAGAACATTTCCCTGCATTGACTTTATTACGTGGCATTGCTTTCCTGTGTCACACTGGAGTGTGTTCTGGCTGGGCACACACTGTGTGTGCTTTCCAAGGAGAGTCCCAGTCACCATTAGCAGCCAATTATGGTTGTTGTGTTATCTCTGGATTTGTCCATAGGTTCATTTATCTGTAGATAATCTGGATTGTTGCTCTACAGCACCAACCAGCCCATCTATTAGAGTTCAGGAGGTTCATCTTTTCCCTTCTGAATCAAAAAATTAAACACAGGTACAGCAAAAATGGGCAGGGGGTGGGGTTTTGAGGTGTTTTGGTTCCTCCAGTCCTTGGGAATTCAGGTCAGGATTTTCCCCTCCCCACTCTGCACTGCTCCAGATGTGAACTCAGTTCCTCACATCTGCTGGGTCAGCCTTTGAAAACAAACCAAGTCCTTGATGGGGATCCAAAGGGGAGAAGCTGCAGCCTCAGGCCAAGCTTTGTGCCCCCACCAGAGGCTGCAGTTCAGACTCACCCCACGGTCAGGGGGGAAGATGCAGCTCTGCCAAGCAGAATTCCAGAGGGAATTTTGGGGAATGCCTGCACTGGGGTTATCAGCAGCCTCTCAGTTCAGTGGGTTTGGTTTTAAGGTGATTTGCTGTTTCCCCCTGGAGTCAGAGCTGCAGGGAACAGGCACTGCCATCAGTCTGGCACGTGCTGAGCAGGATGGCCCCAGATTTGCAATGGGATGGTGGGTGGATTTTCCTGTGTGTTGCTCATGATGTTTCTGATCAAGCAGGAATTCTGATTATCCCATTTGTTTCACTACAAGCAAAGCAATAACCACACATTAAAGAGACAATGCATCTTTGTCTCATTTGTGATTCCTTTCCTACAGAACTGGAGGATTTGTCTGAAATTCCCAGTAATAGTTTTTTTTTTTTTTTGCTGGTAGGCACCTTCCTCCATTTTTATGGATATTCCATCAAAAGAATGATCCATAGATTGTACAGCTGGAAGTGCAATTGGGGAAAAAAAAACAACAAAGCAAACTTCAGAGAAGCAGTAAAACAAATCCAGTGTTACATACATAGATACATGAAGGGTTAGTGCTAATTATCCAACACAACCAAGAGGCAAAGCTGCTGGAGCTGCTTCTTGGAGCAGCTACACCCTCGGGAAGCAGCAAGACACAGGACAGCAGTTCCTTGGGATCAGCTCCTTGGGATCCCTGCACTGCTCAGAACACAAATGCAGGGACTGAAGGGGTTTGTAACAGTAAATTACAGGGTCATTCTCTGTCCCTTCTCATTTTCAAGGCTGCAACTACACGTTGGTGGTGAAACATTTGTGTGAGAGAAGATGGACAGACAACACAAATACAGACTGTCACCTGTAGGGTGACACATTCTGCTGCTTCCAAATGCTGTTGGGGGGTGAGGGACAGGTTTGGGATCACGCCAAGCCTCTGGTCTGGGAGGCTCTGTCAGTCCAGGAATGCCAACATGCCACATTTGGGTGTTTAACCAGACTGTCACCTGGACTACACTGAGCTGTTCTAACACCCTGGGAGTGCTCAAGGCCAGGCTGGTTGGAGTAACCTGGGCCAGTTCCTGCCCATGGAACAAGATGATCTTTAAGGTCCTTCCCAGCCCAACCCATTGTGTGATTCCAGGATTTTATTTTATCCTCTTAAGATGCATTTTCCTTGCTACGACTGGACATCAAAGCCTCGATCCCCAAAGGGGGCACTGGCGGGAGGGGGTGGAGGACACGAAGGTTTCCAAGTGCAGTGCAGGCACACAGGGATGTGTGGGAGCTGTGCTGGTGCCCGGGGGGGGGTGCCAGGGGAGGCTCCCGGGGCAGGGGGTGCCACTCACCAGTGCGGTACAGGATGGGGATGTGGTCGGTGGAGAGTTTGTGCTCGCTGCGCACGCCGATGAGCAGAGGACTGCCCCTCCTGCAGGGCACAGAGCAGGGCTCAGGGCCTGAGCCAGCCCACCTGAGCCCAGCCCAGCCCACCTGAGCCAGCCCAGCTCCTCTGGGGCACAGCCCTGCCCCCCTGAGCCCAGCCCAGCCCCCCTGAGCTCAGCTCAGCCCCTTGAGCCCAGTCCACCCCCCTGAGTCGAGCCCAACCCCCCTGAGCCCAGCTCAGCCCCTCTGAGAAACTGCAAACACAGGAGGACACAACACAGAGAGGAAGGATCTCAGAACAAAAACACCACGAGGATTTGGGAACGTGTGTCAAGGTTGGAGGAAACTCTGAGGCCCCACAGGGACCCAAACCCCCAAATGTTCCTCAGGCAGGGACCCAAACCCCCAAATGTTCCTCAGGCAGGGACCCAAACCCCCAAATGTTCCTCACTACAGGGACCCAAACCCCCAACTGTTCCTCACTGCAGGGACCCAAACCCCCAACTGTTCCTCAGGCAGGGACCCACAAACAGGTGTTGGCACTGAAATTCAACCCCTGGGTGGTTAAACCACCCCAAGGGGTGGTGATGTTTAAAAATGGGTAGAAAAGCTGAACTCAGGGCTGGTCCAGCCTCCAGGTTGATGCCACCACCATGGCAAGCACCAAACCAAAGAGGAACCCACCTCCTTTCAAACCACAAGCAGAGTATACCAAAAAAATGAAGGGTTTTTTATCACAACCAGACCAGGTGTGATAGAACTGTGGGCACTGAGAGATTTTCAAAGTATTTTGGGGAACTTTCTGTTATGACAAAGGGAAAACAGGAGAAAGGGAATACAAACCCACAGCACTCAGAGGGTGATGAGAACAACCTCTACTATGACAACACTCACCTGGTACCCACAGCTTGCCCAGGATAATGAACACTCTTGAACACAAGGGCAAAAGCACCTTCCTGGAAGGAGAGAAACACAAACTGTTCATCCCCTCACCTGGGCACCTTCCAGTATTCCCAGCACAGAAGCTGCTCCCGTGTTGCTGTGACCAAGGAGGAGACACCAAGCAGGTGGTTTCACAGGTGTTTTCAGAACCACCTGTAGCTCCCTCCCCATCACCCTGGGGGGATGTCCCTCCCCTGGGCCCAGCCTGTGCTTCCTCAGCCTGGGAATGTCCCCTGAGCCCCAGGGAGACCCCACAGTCAGCCAACCTTGGTCACCCACCCACCTGCTCCTGCCTGAGCTCAGGGGGCAGCGAGGGAACCTACAAAGGCAAAGACCTGCTAAAAGAAGCCCCAAAACTCTGGGCTGTTTGCTCAGGTGTGGTGGAACTGAAGGTCCAGGAGAGCCACCACAACCCGCCTGGCCTGGGCAACCCCTGACAAACTCTGCCCATCGAGGTGCTCCGGGGTGAGGGGAAGGTTACGATGGGTCCTGCTCCTCCAGGGAACTGGGCATGGACTGACAGTGGAACCAGAGGATCTGCAGTGGATTCCACAAGGGGTCAGCAGCTCTCCCCGGTGGAGAGCTCAGGAAGGACTGGGAACACAGACTGGCTTTGCCAAGAGCTCTGCCAGCCCAGCCCAGCCCAGCCCAGCTGGCTGCTCAGCCCAGCCCAGCAGGGCCTGGCAGCCTCCAAGGGCTGCTGTGCCCCAACATTTAGACATTTCCCAGAGGAGTTACGGGGTAAGGTTACAGAAAACCCAATGGATGTCTGAGATGAACTGTCAGAGGCAGGAGAGACGAACACCTGCCCTGGTGTGTCTGTGCTGGTGTGTGTGCCCTGGAGTGCCCACCGTGGTGTGAGTGCCCTCCCCGCTGTGCCCTCCCTGCTGTGCCCTCCCCGCTGCGCCCATGCCCCTGCCCTGTGGCATTACCAGCTGCTGGATGACCCTCTCCACCAGGGTGGTGAAGCTGATGTCGTCGCTGTCGCGATTGTCGTACATGTACTTGACGAGCTTGGCGATGCTCTCCGTGTCCGTCTCCGACTCGAAGTCGTAGCCTTTGCTCTCCTGCAGCGACAGCAGCTGTTGGTGCCAGGCCCTCAGCCTTCTTCCCACCTTGCTCTTCCTCCCCTTTCCCTCCTCCCTTTCTTCCTGCATTTTCTTTTCCCTCCTTTCTCCTGACTTTTCTTCTTTCTTGCTTTTGTTTCATCCCTCCCTTGAACTTCTCCAACCTTTTCTCATGACTTTGCTCCTGCCTTGCTTTCTCCATCTTTCCTTTTCCTTCCCTTTTTCTTGCCTTTCTTTTTTTTCTGCCCACCCTTTTTCTTTCCTGCCTTTCCTTCCTTTTTCCTTGCTTTTTATCCCTCTTTTCTCCATCTTTTTTTACATCCTTCCCTCTGCTTTTCCACCTTTCACTTTTCCTTCTTTCTCCCCTCACTTCACACTTTCCTTTCATCCTTCTTTGGGGCCCAAGGACATGAGGAGGGGACACAGGGCAGTGAGTGTGGAGGGGGAGAGTGTGAGAGGAAAGGAGTGAGTGGGAGAACATGAGTGGGGAGTGTGGAGGAGGGGAGTGGGAGTGTGAATGGGTGAGTGTGAGTGTGAATGGATGAGTGTGAGTGTGAATAGGTGAGTGAGTGTGAGAATATGAGTGGAGGAATGTGGGGAATGTGAGTGGGGAGTTGGGAAGGTGATTTGCGAGTGGGAACATGAGTGGGGAATGGGATTGTTATTTGGGGACTGGGGATGTGGTTTGGGGAGTGGGATTGTGAGTGGGGAGTGAGTGAAGGAGTGGGATGAGGGGGGAGTGTGAGTGGGGAAGTTTGAGTGGGAAAGTGAGTGTTGGAGGGAATGTGCCCCCCACACTCCGGGGTCGCTCACCAGGAATTTCCGCAGGTCTTTGTAGTTGGTGATGATGCCGTTGTGGATGACGATGAACTCTGGGGACAGAGGAAAGGTCCTGCTCAGCCCCAGCCTGGCCTGGCCCCACAGCCCACAGGGGGTCACTGTGGGACAGGCACTTGGCAGAATAAATTCCCCTCCTGCTGCCAGTCCCTGCTCTGCTCCCTTGGCTGGATGGGAATGGCAGGGGGTGACAGTGACCCAGGGGGGACAAAGGGCCACCAAGATCCTGCAAAGCTTCTGGAGTCACTCAAGCCCTTGGCAGCCTCCGTCCTGCTGGGAGCAATGAGCCTCCCTCTGCTCCTGGGGCAGCCACACCCAACACAACCCACCCTGTGGCAGCCCCAGGCACACCAACCCCTTCTGTGCAGTGGGAGTAGGAAAAAACGTAATAAATTGGGGAAAAAAGGACACCAAATTCCATTCCAAGGACCAGTCATGAAAACTCTCACCACCCAATTTCCTTCTGTTTTCCCTCTGTGCCCACACACCCACCCAACCTCTGGGCACCCACCCCAACCCTCCTTGGGATCCCTCCCTGCTGCAAACACTCCTCCTGTGCCCACACACCCACCCAACCTTTGGGCACCCACCCCAACCCTCCTTGGGATCCCTCCCTGCTGCAAACACTCCTCCTGTGCCCACACACCCACCCCAAGACCTGCTGCTTCACAGAATCCCAGACCATTCTGAGTTGGAAGGACCCACAAGGATCATCGAGTCCAACTCTTCAGTCAATGGCCCACAGAGGGGATTGAACCCATGACCTTGGCATTGTTACAGCCAAGTTTTAACCAACCCACAGCCTGGGTGCAGCCACCCCTCCTGGGCATGGCAGGTGGCTCTGCCAGGGGCACGGTGGGCACCCACCGTTGTTCTTGTCGGAGCGCTGGGGGTGGCTGTTGATGGGGTTGGGCTCCCCGTGGGTGGCCCAGCGTGTGTGGGCGATGCCCAGGTGCACGTCAAACTCGATGTCCAGGTCCATGTCCTGTTGCTCTGCAGCACAAGGAGAGAGTTTTTTACTCCTGAGGGGCTGTCCCTGCCCTGGGTCAAGCTGGGAGTCTCACCAGAGGGACAGCAGGGAGACAGAACCAGCCAATCCCACAGGACGTGGAATCCAGGAGGTTTGAGGGTGGAAAAGACCTTGGAGATCATCAAGTCCAACCAAAACATCAAGGTGCTTCCAGGGGTCCAGAATGCAGGTGGACACAAGGAATCACCCTGCACTCCTCACCTTGCTAAAGCAAAAATAACCTTCAGGAAAACCCAACCTTGTCACCTCTCAGGGTGTCCCTGTGACCTGTCCCTGTGACCTGTGACCTGTCCCTGTGACCTGTCCCCTCTGACCTGTCCCCTCGGACCTGCCCCTGTGACCTGTCCCTGTGACCTGTGACCTGTCCCCTGTGACCTGTCCCTGTGACCTGTGACCTGTCCCTGTGACCTGCCCCTGTCCCCTCTGACCTGTCCCTGTGACCTGTCCCCTGTTCTGGGCCAGCCCACCATGGCCACACACCATCCTGGTCTCCAGGATGGGTACCATCAGCATCAGTATTTCTGGGGGGAAAATGTTCCTTTTGTTCCACCAGTGTCTCCCCAAGCTCTTTAAAATTGCATATCCTGCAGTTTTCTAGAGCAGCCACAGGTCTGCCCAGGAATCCTTTCTCCATCTTTTTGGGAAAAAAAGTTCATTTTGTTCCACAACCTCTTTAAAACTGTATATCCTGCAATTTTCTAGAGCAGGCACAGGTTTGCCCAGGAATCCTTTCTCTATCTTCTTGGGGGAAAAAATGTTCAATTTGTTCCACAAGTGTCTCCACAACCTCTTTAAGAGCAGGCACAGGTTTGTCCAGGAATCCTTTATCTGTCTTTTTGGGAAAAAATATTCAAGTTGTTCCACAAGTGCCTCCCCAAGCTCTTTAAACTGCATAAAAAAAGAAAGGGAGGCACATACTGTGAACCTCTTCATCCAGAGCCTTCACTTTGCCCTTCTGCTTGATGATGTGGATCTTGCAGGCATTGGCTTCCCAGTCCTTGTCATTGCCACCATCCAGGCCCACCCCTGAGTGTGGGGACAGAGAGGGACAAGTTATTATGCAAATAAATCCTGCCCTTTTTTATTTCCCAGTGCTTTTTCCTCCCCCCACATAATGCCAAGAACCCCCTTAGATCAGAACTCAAGTTTTCAGTGTCAGTATTTTTAAAGCCTTGGGCAAAAAGGCAGCAAGAATGTCAGGAAAAATCCATCTAGTGGGAGTTAATCCAAACCTGTGACCACAAACACATCCAGTTTATATTCCAGCTTTCTTCAACAGCAGGAAAGAGTAGAAACCACCCATGGAAAGCATCAATTCCAAGCCAGAATCCCCCAAAAAGGAGGCCAGTGAGGAGAGAGGTACCTGCAGAGTCGTAGCCGCGGTACTCCAGGCGCTGCAGCCCCTTGATGAGGGTCTCCAGGATCTCCCTCCTCGTCCTGGGCACATGGTAGTTGAGGTAAGCAAAGATGCCTGATGGGGGAGAGGAGAATCATCTCAACCATCTCAGCCCAAACCCAGCAGAGGCAGCTCTGAAGGTGCCGCCTCCTCTGCCACCTCCTCCTCCTCCTCCTC
>VWZD01010116.1:100129-128615 GCA_013396695.1 Sakesphorus luctuosus | reverse complement strand
AAGCCAGCGCGGAGGGGGCGCTGCCGGCGGGACTCCGGCGCCGCGGTAAGGGTTAACCGGGGCCGGCGGGCACATGACAGCGGCGGGNCCGCCTGCCCGGGCGGGGAGAGGGTGAGTCGGCAGCTGACGGCCTCCGTGTCAGGGCGCGGAGGACGGAGGAGAAGGGAAAGCAAAACAAACGCTCTTGTGCAGTCAGTTCGCGGTTACTCACCTCGCCGCCGAGATGAGAACGCAGCGCTGTCTGGGAGGACGGGACAGACACCCGCCGGGGAGATTTGTCATCCGCTGGTGAATAACCGCAGATAGGTACCCACGGAGGGAGGCTATGCAGCAGCGAGCCTGCCCGCCGGCCGCCCCTCCAACGGCGGGAGCGGAGAGGGGCGGCGGGAGCGGAGCGGGACGGCGGGAGGGGAGACGGAGCGGCGGGAGCGGGGCGGGTGAGGAACCGAGGTTGGTCCCGGGGTGCCGGCCAGAGCGATGCTGGCCTGCCCCGTCTTCCCATCATCCAGGCAGTGTCCCTGCGGGCAGGAGAACCAAACGTGTCGTGCTTGGTGAGGTGACAGCTCTGTTCATCTGCCGGTCTGTGTGTTGCTAATAACTCCAGCCTTTTAAACTTAATAGCCTTGAAACGCCTGTCTTTCAGCTGTGTTCTTCTCAGGTTCGCTTTTGGTCCTGTTTGAAGCTGCTCATACTTTAGGTGTGAAGTCTGTGGGGTGAGCTGTGGTTGTGATAAGGGTGACAGTGAATGTTCCCTGGGTCTTTGGTCGGGCAGCGTGTGGTGGCCGTGCGCAGTGCCCCGTGAGTGGCGGTCACAAGCGAGGGCACCAGGGCAGGGCAGGTGTCCGTGGCCCCATGTGTCTACTTCCCCACTGCCGCCGGCTCGCATGGGGACACTTGGTGTTTTCCCATGTCCTGCATGCCCTGCAGATCTCACCGTTGCTGACACTGCACCGTTAGCAATTGTGGCTGCTGCACTCCTGCTAAGTCTGAAGTCACAGGCAAAGTCAGCAGGGCCACATTATGAGTAGAAGGTGCCACGATTCAGGGTTTGCAGGAACCTTCTGTTACTGGGTAAGGATACTGCGGCGAATGACAGCATGTCAGAAAGTATGCTTCAGACTCTGTGGTAGTCAGTGCTGCCAGATTTGTATTGGATTTTTCAGGCAGCTTGTCTGAAGTTTATAGCTAGCCCTAATGAGAATAATGTTGGTCCTGGAAAGCTGTGGTTCTGTTAGAGCAACCCTTTGCAGTAGCACAGCTCTGATACTTAAGATCCTAATGGAGAAGAAGGTGAGGAGATCTTAGTTAACATCACAAAGTTTCTCTGGCAGAATGGTAGAGATGTTTGTTCCTAACTACACTACATCATCCTGCCCACTGATAATGGCTGCCCTTTTGATGGCAGTTGCAGCAGTATCAGTCATTGTGCTCTGCTCTGTGTTTGTACAGTCCCTTGCACAAAGACATTCCTTGCTGTGACTAATCTTCCTAGGAATTATAGTGATGCAAGTAATAAGTAATTAGTAGATTGCATTATACTAGCTCTGAGGAACTCAGTCATGTTTGGTGGCTGGTTGTCTCAAGTGCTGTGGAGGACCTCGTTTAGCTATTATTTGCCTTGCTTGTTCATGCTGTATCAAGAAGGTATAACAGTGCTTGAGGACTTGAAATGTTCAGATTGTGTGACCCTTTTCTAGTTTTGTTTGGCTGACCACTGGGGCCTTAGAAAAATGTGTTATTATCAGAGTATTGAAGTTTGGAGTGAAGCCCCCTGTGTTAGTCCAAGAATACAATTCTCAAAAAATGGATACAAATGACCAAAACAATGGATACTAATGTGAGTTATTATTCTCAATAGTTCTGAGATGCTGGCAGAGATGGAGTGTGGTGAAAAGATTCTCTGCAAATTGAGAGAAAAGCTTATTTTTTATTCTCAGTTTTGAAAGCACATTGTTGTCTTTTATTATGGCTGGGATTCTTAATTGTATGTCTTGTTCCAAGCCTAATTTCAAGTTCTTGGTTATTATTTCTTTCCTAGATAAATCTCTGTGTGCTGTTTTTTTCCAAGGACAATTTTTTCCTCAAGGAGACTTTATTACCATAAATTACCACAGCCTCCTTTGGTCTGTGAACTGAAGCCAGATAACTGCAGAAACTCTAATACTAGCACTTCCTATGTGTTTGTGCTCTGTTTAGAAAATGAGTTGTTAATTGGTGGCTTACACCTGTGTTAGAGTGTGTCGTTCTCACAGGCAGCTGTGAGACACAAAAACCTCAGGAGTCAGTGAGACTGAGCTGAAGCATCCCTATAGCTTTCGGTGCTTGTTTCTTCCCCCTCTCCATCACACTCCAGTCCACTCAGACTGACTCATCAGCAGTGTGATGTCAGGGGAAGGAGTGACTTCTGAGTGTTTCATCCTGGTGCCACTGACACGTAATGCTCCAAATACCATGGCCTTGCAAGGAGGGAAGGGCTGGCAGGGCAGAATGGAGCTTAAGTGGTAGGTAGCCTTTGGGTGGCCTTGTGGTTACCCAGACCTCATAGGAAGTAAATTTTTTCCTGCCAGGAAATTCTGGAGGAGAACATGATGAGTAGCTTGGCTGTCCCTCATCGTGACAGGGGTGAGGGAAGACACTGACAGTCTTGGAGTGTATAGTCCCAAAGGAGCCAGTTATGGTTCATGTTTGCTTTCTGTGGTGCCTGGTAGCTCTTGAAGAAGTGAAGTGTCTCCAGTGAAAGAGTAGGAAAGAGGGACTGTTCAATGTATTCTCTTTCAGTCTGCTCCTTTGGTTTGGGGTAGTGCTTGCTACGCTATGTGCGTAGCGCCAGTGTCTGATAACTACTTTAGTGTAAGCATCTCCGGAGCTGGATTTATTACAATTACTTAAACTGATTTTTCCAGTACAGTAATTCAGCTTTTATTAACATTTAGAAGTATTTTACCTTTTATTTCAGTGGGTGAAGTAGTAAGCCAACTCTGATTACTTTTCAAAACTGCACTGTAGAAGTAGACTACCTGGCATACTGTGCTACAGGCACACATTTGTGAATTATTCTTTTGTTTTGCTTTCTAAAGGATTAGTGTTCAGATTTTGTAAGGCTTCAATTCAACTTGAATTGAAATTTTACTACAAGGCTTTCTGAAAGTGAATTTATGAATCATTGCTATGGATTTTGAGGACTTATATTGTCATTGTGATACTGATGCAGAGTCATAGAGCTTTGAGTAATGCCAGCTCAGAAAAACAGAGACTTTAGGAGCAGTGGGCTTAAGTGTTCTTTTGAAGTGTTTTTTTTAAGGTCCATGGGAGTATGAAAAGGTCACTCCAGTATCTTACTGGTGGAAAGAAGTACTTCATTAGAAGGTGGCAAGTGCATATGTTCCTTTGGTAGAACAAAAGAATTTGTCAGTGCAGCCATTCAGTCTCAGGATAATATTCTTTCCTGTTTCTTTATTTTTTCATTTGATTGTAGATTTTTTTTTGTGTTTTAACTTAGTACAATAAGCTTCAACCCTATTCAGGATTGCTAAACTTATTTCTAAATAAGCCATTGTATTTGGTGCTGTATTCCCACGATTTCCAAGATCGTTTTGATAGAGATTTATCATTGTTTTAGGTAGCTATTTATGTATCTGACTTAGACTATTGGAATATAATTCATGTGCAATTGGCAATTGATTAAATTGTTACATATGCTTTAATGCATCTCTAGGTAATCTGGTGTTTTGGTTTGAATCAACTTGTCCACTCAAATGTGAAAGGTCCTGATGTGATGGAAATTGATGCTAAGGAAATTTAACTAATGAAAAGCCACTTAAAATAAATAATATTGAAAATACCACAAAATAATAATTTTTTAAGTGGGGAAACTTATGTTGTCTAAGGTGCTTTAGCCTTTTAAAGAAAGGAAGGACTCGTTTGTGTGTTAATGTAATGTTACATATTTTCATAATAGTATCAGGAAGGACACTAGAAGAAGAAATGTAAGGGAATTACTTAGTATGTTTCTGATTTCACAAAAAAGTTTGGCTAGTTTGTATTTGCAGGTCAGTCAGGTCAAAATACAGTTTACTAGCATGAAGAAAGAAACTATGGACCCAGAAGCTTTTCTTCAAGTGTAAAAAACCACAACAGTAGCTAATGATAAAATTGAGACAGTGATAGCATAGAACACTGTCACTCACTGTAAATTCACTTTCAGAAAGCTATGTAGTAAAATTTAAATTCAAGCTGAATTGAAGCCTTAGAAAAGATATAATGTTATGGGAGAAGAATAGCAAAGGAGACCAAAATGCTAACAACACAAATTGTATATTGACCTGGAGTTTATAGGGAGCTTGTAACCAATGTAGAAAAATTTTTCCACTGACTAAACTAAAGATGTTTTTGTTGAGTAAAGCTAATGCATTTATCATGTTATATTTTTTTCTTGATTATATTCCTACTTTTCTGATGTAGTTAAAATTGCAGAAAAGAATTACAGGCAAGAATGATTTTTATTTGTAGAGAATTTATAGTGGCATGATATATACCCTTACCAGCAAATCAACTGCCTTTTTGTTTTAGTATTTAGTTCTTTTCTAAGGATCTACTCACCTGTGTTAAGGCATGGCACATTCTGCTTGTAAAATAAACTCCGAGAATTTAAGAACATTCAGCTCTCCTTGTTCTTGGTTGAATTGGAGAGTGATTTATGCTTCAGCCAGGCATGAAATGAAATAATACTGCTTTTTATTGGTGTGCTTTACTATTTTTATTCCCACAATATAAAAATGTAACAATAAAAATAGGATGTAGAATATATGTTTTATGACCATTTAAGTGTTGTTAAGGCATATCTCTCTTATTTATGTCAGAAGTCTGCTCTTGCCTTTGAAGATAACATGCTTAGGTCTTTCATTTTTAGTGAGCTTTTAGCTGGAAAATGTGTGTGGATATGTGTGCACAGGTATCTCTATAGATACTTAAATGTCTTTTAATCTGGAAGTGTGCTGTGAATGAAGTTTTGTGAAATAAACAGGTATGTTTTGTTGGTGGTTTTTGACAGCTCACAGATGGAAAAAACTGAGACATTGCGGAGTCATAGTAAGGAAAGAGTTGTGTGAAAGTTTTACATTAAATTCAATCTTCAGTATACTAATTGGAATTTTACTAGCTTCAGTGTTTAAAATCTTGTGCTGAATGTAAAAGTTGTTGTTCAGCGTTTTGCTGAAGCAAGATCATAATACTTAATTAAAACTGTAATGTATAGATGAATGAAAACCATAATTGAAGCCATACTTCAGTTTTGTTTCTGTCAACTTAATTTTTTTGTTGGAACAAGTTAATTAGGCACTGTGTCTACAACTGAACAAACTGCTTAAACATGTGCTTAATGTTAAACAGATGAACCTAGTGATGAAAATTGGGCATGAGCTGTTCAGCTGAATTAGGGCTGAAGTTACCCCATCTGCATGATATCTTCGCCCACTAATTTACACTCATAAGTGCAGCTTTTGCTGCAAATCTTTTTTTATGTCAGGAAATGTTTAGATCTAGTTGATTCTACCTTAGGGTCGGTTGTGGCTGAGATGATCTCTTGAACACCTTACCAGTCTTGTCTTCTAAAATTTAAATGGTAGGTAAACATAAGCAATGTTAACTCAGGGGTTTGAAAATTACTGGTATAAGTTGAAAGATGTCCTGGAAAAAACTATGTGATTACATTCAAGTTACGGCATATCTATAGGTTTATAAATGGCAGTTGTGATAGTGAATGCTTCTGTGCTGTGCTTTCTTGCAGTACTTCTCTGTTGTGAAGTGCCACTGAATTTGAGGGACCTCAGTCTTTTCTGTGGTTTTGCTGTTTCCTCTTCATATTGTTGTATGGATATATCCTTTAGAATGTGAACTGCTATTTTGCCTGTTCTGTCACTATCTACATGGTGCTTCCCCACTGCATGTGCTTTTCAGCATGGACTGGGGAGATGACAGAAAAAGGGGCAGAAGCTGTGTTCATCCTAGTGACAACTCCTTGTCAGAGTGTCCTTCCAGTTCTGTCTGCCCTCTTGTACTTGGTCAGAATTCACATAATTTCATGGCTAATTTAGCTAATGGGAAGGCTGTTGACCTTATTGAAAACTTATTGCAGCTTTTGAAGATGCAGGTTTTCTCCATGTTAAAGCCCTAAGTTATTTCTTGGGTTTGTTCATTCTCCCCCACAGGCCAAACAGAGATTGTACTTTGTTCCTTGTAACCAGTAAAGTCACAAAGTTAACAGTCATGAGCAGTCATCTTTCATATGTTACTCACTACAATCTAATTTATTTCAATTTATGTACTTTTTTAAACGGGCGTAAAACATGGTGGATTTCTTACAGAGTTTGAATTGATATCAGTCGCAGCTGGCGGTCTGTAAAACTCACTATGATTATGTTAACTTCTTAAAAAGGTTGAGAGGTCATACAGTATGAGCCATTGGACAACAGGTATTCCTCATGGACTTAGGATGAACCATGTGGACAGCAGATCTCACCTATCAGAATTCATGCATGAACACCCTGCCCATCTTCAGATAGCAGGACCCAAAGCCCAGCTATTGGAAACTTGTCTGCCAGCCTACATTTGAAGGTGCCCCTTGGAGGAGGGCACCTCTAAGGGTGCTCCTCAGAGCAACATCGACAGTACTATTCACTTTCCTGCCCTAAGTCCCAAGAAGGAAGGGGTTACAAATGAGAAACCTTTATTACAAGTCCCACAGCCCCCAGGACTTCCAGCCCCATAGTTTTGAAAGTTGAAATAGCAAGAATTTGGAGATACTTTTTCCCCATACAGACGTGAATGTAAGAGTCATTTTTCAATTGCCATCAGTAATAGCATTTTTTTTCCAGTAGCACATACCCAGATAGTATTAGTTTAAGCAGAGGGAATCCAGTCACTTCTTTACCATTCTTTTCCTATAAAGGAGGAGACACTCCAACAAGATGTTTTGATATTTTCCATGAAAGTAATTCATCATTTGATTATGCTCAGGGAGTTTGTATTATAAAGCAATTGCTCAGAGTCACTGAGTTGTCCTAAGATTGTTTATAACCAATATAGTTTCACTTTGCTTTGCTAACATAACCTTTTGATTCAACAAATCCAAAGAATAATTTTGTGTTCTGTGGCACCAGAATTTTGTGAGTGCTATCAGGAATACTCCTTGGTTGCATGAACACAACTTTCCACTGCTGACAATGACTGCTTACTGATGAAAGCAGCAATAGTTATGCTTTTTTAGAGTGTTCAGTCTAGGCTGGACAAGCCATAGCACACTTTAGAATATGTCTTGACCATAGATTTGCAGTTTATTTTTTGGAACTACTGTTTATGCTGTAGAAATTAGTGATGCATAACCCTCAAAAAATTTGGAGTCTGATTCTCTGTAAGTGCTTGTGGATGACAGGATATTGGCTGTCTGCGCTTGGGTCTTAGAAGTCAAAGTGGAACATAGAAGTTTGCAGTACTTCTTGACTGGCCATTCTGGAGATGGGGATACTCCTTTGGAGTGGTTTTTGTATCATAATTTCAAAACTGAATGTACACAGATATGAGAATTTAGTGTATAGAGAAGAGTAAAATGGTTTGAAGTACATTACATTAAAAAAAAATCAGCTTGCATTATATCCAAGTGAAAGTGGAGAAAAGGAGAAAGATATTTCCCATTTTACTCCAAATTCACGACTTCCATTTGATGAATTAGGAAATATATCCCTCTGAAAGTATCATTTCAGAATAAACTGAAAGTTAATTTCATGCTTGAATACTCTGCTAAGTCAGACCAGTAATGCATATTCATTGAATGACCTCTGAGATCACTGATCTGGTGCTCCCAGCACAGACAGTGGTGGGTGTAATTCACAGCATATACATGAAAAGAGGTGAGCTCTTCACGTCATGCTTTTGGAGGAATTTCTCCATCTCTCTTTCACTACAGGTAGAGCCTGACTCCTGCTGTCTTCAAAATTACATGCCTAAAGACTGAGAATCCATGGTAGCATCTCTTAGCTAGCATTATGTTACAGGTAATCCACCTACTTGATGTATTGCGGAGCAGCATGAGAAGGTGAAGAGAGCATCAGCCAGTTCAGTGGTATATGACCACCTCGCTGATTAAGGGAAGCCAGCTGATGTAACCTTTTTGGATTTCAGTAAAGCTTTCAATACTGTCTCTCACAGGATCTTCCTGGACCAAATGTCCAGCACAGCTGGATAGACACATCATGTGGTGGGTGAGCAGTTGGCTCACAGGTCGAGCACAGAGCGCAATAGTGAATGGGGTAACATCAGACTGGTGACCTGTCACTAGTGGGGTTCCACAGGGCTCCATCTGGGCCCTGTGCTCTTCAACAGCTTCATAAAGGACTGGACACAGGACTGGAAGGGATACTAAGCAAGTTTGCAGATGACACAAAACTGGGAGGAGGTGTTGCCTCCCTGGAAGGCAGGGAAGCCCTGCAGAGAGACCTCCACAAATCAGGGGGCTGGGCAATTACCAACCATATGAAGTTCAAAAATGGAGGGTGCTGGTTTTTACAGCTGGGGAATGAGATGCTGGAAAGCTGTGCCATGGAAAGGGACCTGTGGGTCCTGGTGGATGGCAAGTTGGATATGAGTCAGCAGTGCCCTGGCAGCCAGGAGGACCAACCATGTCCTGGGGGCCATCAGGCAAAGCATCACCAGCCGGTTGAGGGAGGGGTTTGTCCCGCTCTGCTCTGCACTGGGGCGGCCTTACCTTGAATTTTGTGTGCAGTTTTGGGCAACACAATATAGGAAAGATATTAAGCTGTTAGAAAGTGTCCAAAGGAGGGCAACAAAGATGGTGAAGGGCCTTAAGGGGAAGTCATGTGAGGAGCAGCTGAGGTCATTTGGTCTGTCCAGCCTGGAGAAGAGGAGACTCAGGGGAGACCTCATTGCAGTTACGGCTTCCTCATAAGGGGAAGAGGAGGAGCAGGCAGTGAACTCTTTTCTGTGGTGACCAGTAACAGTACTGAGGGAATGGCCTGAAGTTGTATCAGGAGAGTTTTAGGTTGGATATTAGAAAAACGTTCTTAACCGAGAGAGTAGTTGGGCACTGAACAGGCTCCCCAGTGAAGTGGTCATGGCTCCAAGCCTGACAGAGTTCAAGAAACATTTGGATGATACTCTCAGGCAACTCATGAATCCTTCATTGTATTTTCTCTACTCTATCTGGCTGCAGAAGGGAGGAAGAGAACAGCTTCAGTGGATACCTGGTCTCCAGCCAGGGTCAACCCACTACAGAGCTGAAGCCATCTCCGTATGTCCCCTGTTCTCTGTGGCAGCAGGTGACACTGCATGTGTGGGAAGTTCAAGCCAGGAAACCAGACTGGCCTTTTGTTCTAATTGGACTGTTCTAAGTAAAAGCAATGTACTCAGCATGTGGGCATGGGACAAAGACTATGTTATAGTTGTGAAGACTTGACATGAAAATACTTGTAATGGGACTTGATGAAAGAAATCTGGACATTTGCCCCCCAAGTGTGACACTCCACTAGGAAATGCAGAAGCCAGTACAGATGGTCATGGACCCCTTTTCTCTCCTTTTCCAGGGCCATTAAAAAGATAGTTGGCATCTTCCATTTCTGAGATTCCTGCACTGTTAAGCTTGTTTCTTGAGATGAAAGAGCATTGTGTATTTTATTTTCCATTTTCTTGCAAATGTAATTTTTTTTCTTTTTCTGATGAGTCAGTTAGCTAATATTCATGTGTAAGATTAGTTATATTTTATGTAAAGCTCTTCCTTACCCTGGAAGTAATTGACAGGCATCAAATCTTGGGATTTGATTTTATTTTCCTCATAGAGACTGGAAGAAGAAGCAGCTCCAATGCTGCTGAGCTGTGTGAAAACTGTGAACTTGGTCAGGGAGCATAATTTGTATCCTATTGCCAAAAGAGGCTTGTTGCACTTTTGAACAATAACCACGAAGGTCTGTGAGGAATGTTACATGCTGAAGTGTTAATCAGTAAGCAGCTTGAGCCACACTTGAAATCTCTTTAACATACTTATTTTGCTCTCTAGTGCTGTTGTTTTTTATGTGTCAGTTGGCGCAGTCTGAAAAAGAGATGTTCATCAGTATTCTGTGTGGTTCCTTACACAGAAAGCTTGACTCAAGACATTTTTTCAGTTGTGCTCTAAAATCATTTGACAGCAGTTTTAAAGCCTGGTTATTGATGATGTTTAAGTATAGGAAAGTAAGTGATAATGATCTTAGTTTTAGCTAGTGTGACACATTTTTCAGCTTTGCATATCTTTCAGTGGTCTTGGTAGGCTTTTAAAAACCAACACAGGATCCATCAAGGCAAGGAAATAATTCCTAGCAGCTCTGGCAGTTGTTTGGGGAAATCAGTTCTGAAGATGGTGAGGATGGGTCTTGGTGGATTCTTTTCTCTGGTCTAGAACTTTCTAAAAGGATGCAGCTGTGGACATGAGACTCCCTGAGATTAAATCTGCAATTAATTTTGGGGGCTGGATGATCAGCAATCCTGGTCAGGTTTGGGAAGGTTTGCTGTTTTTCTTGGTATACCTCTCCTAGAATGTGCAAGAGGTTTACTTTATTGTCATGTAAAAGGTGGTGCATAGGTTCTTGGTGCAAGACACTCCTTTGAAGTGCTTATTTTAGGTTAATTTCTTTTTTCCCCTTTCTGTCATGTTTCAGGTGTAGTTCAGCTCCTGAACATAAATGATGTTCAGGCAATCTTAAGCAGAAATGATGGAAGGTAGTGATTTCTATTTCTGTCTTTCTATTGAACAGTCAGAATTCTGTTTAAGAACAAAAGGCTTAAGCAAGTTAAAGAAGCCAAAATGCATGTTGTACTATGTGTTATAAAGGCCCCAGGCAACTTACAAAATTCCCTGAAGTGTGTTAGGCTTAATGCCAAAAAGGATCTACTTTGCACTAGAACTGTAAAACCCCTCAAGAGTGTTAGGCATATTGCCAACACATTCTGTGTTAAGAGTGTATTTTAACTTCTCTCATACCTAGCCTTATACTCTTTATCCTTGACTTTGTGGATCCGGACATTGAGCTTTAAAATTAATTGCAGCCATCCAAAATACAGTATAGCAAAGGGATAGGTTTAAGTACAACTCTTATTTTTTAGAGTTTTCATAGACCAAATACAATTCTGTCAGAATGAGGCAAACCACTTGGAGGTGATGGGATGTATTTATCAATAACTTTGTGACACCTGTTTTCAATAAGATGACAGCTTGTTGTTGTCATTAGCATTCAAAGAGTATCTCTGGCTGGAAGGCTGCAAAGGAAGGATAGACAAGCTGGATGGGAAAGCTGCACTAGGCTCATGAACCCGTGGGCAGCCCAGTATAAATCTCACTGTGGCTTTGAATGTTCTTTTCAGCAAAATTCTCAAAGACAAAATCAAGGCAGATGTATCTTCCTGAAACAATGACTCTTCCAGCAATATAGTATTTCCTTTTTCTTTCCTCTGTTGTCACTGATTGAAAGATGCTTATTTATAGCATCCTAAAAATGAGTTATGAATTCTGCATCTTCCAGGTTTGCAGAGAGAAAAATTCGATGTCTTAGGTTAAGCCATGAAAAACAAGAAGACCAAAACAGGCTGAACTATTATATTTTTCCTTTTTTGAGAATCTTCAGCTTAGTGTATGATTTTTCAGTTTTGTGTTATTACCAGGAGGTGGCACTAACAAAGTCTGTTTTCATACAGGGAGATGTATGTTTCAGCCACCTTTTTACAAGGGAAATTTGGAATAAAAATCCAGTTGAAATGTGAAAGTTCTGTAGATTTGTATCTGAAAATTCTTGACAACTGCATTGAGGCCACCTGTCCCTCTGGCTGAATTAAGGTTTCAGTATTTTGTATGAATAAGGGTAAGTCACATAAATTTACTGCACCTTTGCTCTTTTCACTGGCAAATTTTTGAAAAGTTATTTTTATGTTTATAAAGCAGTTTGATATCTCCACCTGAAGTGCAGTTTATTACTGTCAAACACAAAGTTAATTTCAAACCTGCATGTGCACCTTTACAGAGAGGGAACAGGTAGTCTGTGCCTACACGCAGAGGAGCAGGCAAAACAGAAAACTGTCTAGTACACAGTTACGTGTAGGTGTGTGCAAATACTGAATTTAACAGTTGGATTTGTCATTTTGGCCTATTATCATTATGTTCTTCCAGAACTGTATTGCCTTTCCTAGCAGTGCTATCACATGATCTTCACCATGGTAATGTGCTTCTTTATTTGGTCTCTACTGCTGCAGACTTGTTAGATGATGGTGACCAGGAAGAAAGCCAGTTGCTTTGGTTTCATTTAGCTGCTCTCTTACCACTCACTCACAGAAAAGAATGAAACGAGAAGCTGCTCTTCTGACATCTATTTTGTACTTTAGAGTCCAAAATTGTCTCCTCTTTACTTTCAGGGTTCTCTCACAACTATAAATGCGTGGAATGTTTCTGCAAGGAGCAGAGAATTAAAGTCAGTGATTGTTATAGGTCCCTTCCAACTTGAGATATGCTGTGATTCTATGATTCTATTATTCCTCTGTAAATAAAAGTGAGAATTGTCTGAATAAATTTGGAATGGTCTGTAGCGAGATTACCTTTTTCTTTTCTATTTTACTTGTGCCTGGTCTTTCCAAAGTTAAATTTTATAATCTGTTCTCTCTCGAAATTCATGGAAACTGGGAAAAATACCATGACTTTTTTTAAAGGACCATGTTTGCATGTTTGAACTTTGGCTTGGCTGGGACAACAAACTGTCTTAACATGTACCTGACCAATTCATAACTGAGCTATAAATAGCCTGCATGTGTCCCTTTGTCTTTATTTCTGTTCATCTTATCCTTTCCAGGCTAAATTTCATCTCAAGTCAGTGAGATGTTTGCAGGAATGTTACCTTGCACTTCAATGAGTGGAGCATGTCTTTCACTGCTAGCTGTTAGAGCGTAAACAATTGTTTCAACAGGCTTGAGATACCAGCTCAGTATATATTGAGTGCAGCAGATGGGGCACTAGGCAGGGAATATAGAGATGATGTGAAAACATGGTTCGGTTGATGTTGTTGCCAAAACTTGGTATTCATATCAGCATGGCAGCATTTTATTCAGGTCTCTGCTATAGTATTTGCTGCTGGAGCTTCTTAGTCTATTTTATCCAATTTTAGCTGTAGGTCCTCCTGTTGTCCTCTCTTGCCATTTGTCTCACTTTGTTTGGATTCACAGGAAAGAGTAATGTATGTTTGCCCAATGAGACCCAACTGCTACTGCAACACAAGTCATAATAGCAGTGATGAAAATATAATACATAGCAATGGGTGTGATGTGTCTAGAGTGAGTAAGTAAATGGGGAGATTATTCTCTCTCAAACAAACAAATTTAACTGTGGTATTAATTGTAAGGTGCCAGAACAAATATACTGCTGCAAAATGCTTACTGTAGGGTTTAAAACTGTATTAATATGAACTGCAGAAGCCAAGTGTGTTTTTTATCTTACAACTCCCATGGCAAACTCATCATGTAAAAAGCAATGTGGCAAAACAGTCATATTGAGTGCTGTGACTTTACAAGTACAACTTGCTTGATGATAAAGTGATACTACTACTGTGTTTCAGCAAAGAAACATCTTCAATTCTGATGGCTCTACATGGAATCTTGATCTCCTAATTTATCTTAAATATTTGATCTTGAAAAACCAATAAACAATTCCTCTTCATTGTCTTTAAATAAAAAATCTGGATTATTCATGAAGAGGGAACATTTTTGAGACTAGGTGAACACCTACAGAAATTTGCTGTTTGCATGTAACTATTTATATTTATGGACCTAAGTCAAATACCACCATTTTATACCAATGTTTGTGAAATTCTGCATGTGATAAGCGTGGCCTTTAGCTGTTTTGTATCCAGTGGTTCTAGAGAGATGCAAGTGTCACTGAGATTTAGGTGTCACAGGGTTACACATGCTGCTGAAGCTGATTAATTCTTGAAGCCAGCTCCATAGTCCCCGCACAATGCAAGGGACTAGACATTTCCCCAGAGCGGAAGGCCTTGGGCAGAAGCAGAGAATGAGCCTTTTCCTTCTCTGAGCCCTTTCTCTCAGCCTCATGTCACAGGATACAGCCTTACATAGGCCCTGGTAAAAAACCAAACAAAGAAAACACCTTAAGGCAGTAGTCTCCAGTTGCAGCTCTAAATACATGAAATGAAACTTCTGATAAAGATCTCATTTCATTGGGGTTTTATGTAGTCAGTTCCACAGACACTACGTGGTTGATAAAATCAGTGGTTTAAATGGTTTTCTCTGGGCATTTTAGAGAAGTCTATCCCTATTTAATCTAGCCATTTAACATGTTAGTGGGTCGTGGCTGTGTGGGGGTTTAGTTGCTGGCTAGGGTTAAACCACAACACTGTGTGAGAGGTTTCAAATGATAATGAGAAAAAAGCCTGTCTACAGTTGATTATTATGCTTTGATGAGCAGAGACCACCATCTCCTCAAGTTTGTCAGTTTAACAAATGAGTCTGACATTTTTGTCTGAGAACAATTCCAAGCTGAGAGGTCAATAGAAGAGACATGCTTTCCTCTCCCCAGCTTTAGTTTCAACAAAGCAGTTGCTTTGTAACATTTCCATTGCAAAAGCTCTAAAAAGAGTTTTGATGTGATAGGTTGCCCTGCAGGTGTTCACGTGGCAGGCAGATAGTATCCAAGGAACATCTCCAGGGCATGATTTTTCTGTTGATGCCTGGAACTTCAGCCAGTGAATACTGAGCATCCTGGCTGACCCATGGTAGCCATGTGCAGTAATGAGGAAAATTGTGCTTCTCTCACTGAACTTTCCATTTGCAAATGTATCCAAATGCTTAATGAATTTAGTCCCCTGAAATGACACCGCATCTTGTTCCAGCCAAGTTTTTATTGAAATCAGTGGTGTATCCAGAACTTCAGATTTGGGCTCTAGTAAGGGATTTCTTTGCACATTGATGTAACTTGTCTGCATTTTCACAATTATTTCTATTGCTGTGAGTGCAGCTCAATAGGGCAAAATGTTGTTTCAGAAGGCATTCCTTTGTGTTCAGAAAAGGTTGCTTTGACTGATTCTGTCTTAGTACTATTTATTTTTAAATGAAATTAAGCCTTTAATAAGTTTTATTGGAGAGGAATTTGAAGAAAAAATATATTTACACTGTTGTGAGTGGATGCAGTACTTTTTAAGTACATACTTTCTATTTTCACTTTCTTGCAGTGTCTGCTCCTTTTTTCCTTTCAGTCTCATGGAGCTGGTATTGTTTCATCTGCAGGAAAATCCAGACTCTTCTGTTTTTACAAATTTTGTTAGGGGTGATACCTACCTTGCATTTAGTAAAAACCTTTTATGGAACAGAAATTTGATGAAATAATTACTAAAATATTTAGCAGTAGATTGAAGCTAGTAGATTAAAAAACACCAGTAGATTAAAATTTGCAATGTGGCTAAAAAAACACTAACAAATATTAAGAGTTTGCAAATTGAAAATGGCAAATGCTGATGGGACATAGTAAGCTTTAAAGTTGCTTTTTCCCAAAAATATTCTTTGCTTTTCCTGTTGGTCAAAGCTAATACTAAAAATGTCAGTCATTTAATTTGGAAGATGTGCTTTTTGAGTCTGTGATCCATAAGTGATTTAGCTCTGCTAAATAGTACTAAGAAGGTTTGGGGATTGTTGTCTCCATGATTTGGTTCTCCAGTTGTCACTGAAGGTAGCAGCTATTAGTACTCATAGAGAATGCTGGTTGGCCTTTATACAACACATATGCCAAGCCTTAAGGTTTATGAATTATCCTGTTATGAAAACTAGAACTAACATACAAAGAGAAAAGTGAAAGCAGTAAGAAAAGAAAACAAAACATTTATTCATAAATCCCCTATAGTCTGTAACAGAGTATTGTCCCCTACTCTATAGTCCTTGCTGGTAACCAGTACAGGGGTTTGGGTGCAGTGAGAAGATCTGCCTGGTCCTCTCCAGTCCTTTGCAAAGTTTTTGTGTCTATCCCCTCTGAGATGTGACTTTCTGTCCACCGATAGCCATCCTTCTGCTCCTTCCTGGCACAGTTCTGTACTCTGCAGTCTCTCCAGCCCTCCTTCCCTCTCTCCACCAGCCCAGAGGCTTCTCCATTGTCCAAGAGTGACCATGGGGCTGCCTCTTCTAACATGTACTGCATGCCACCAGGAGCAAATTGCTCAGGTCAAGCTGTCCCAGCCTCTTTGCGTTTTCAGGAGCTTTGAGTAGAAGATCTTCAAACCACTTCAGGAGCTTTGAGGAAGAACAAGTACTACTATGTCGTTTCTAAAAAATTGTTCCTTTCAAACCCTTCATGAATGGGATAATTTATGAAGGATTTTGAATTCCTCTTCAGAGAGGAAATTTTTAGGCTGGATTATGGTATTTGGTACTGACTGGATTGAAGATGCAGGTACAGCAATAAAAAAGTTCTCTCTCTGCTTTTCAGTATCCTCACATGCTGGGGTTTTGGTGAAAAATATTTCCTTTTATTTCACCTGAACGTCTCTTTTCTTTATTTTGCCTCTTTAACATTACTTGAGTGAGGAGTCTAAGGCTAAGTGAAGTGCTTTTACTTAGCATTAAAAAATTAACCTTACTTTACAGTTAAGCAATACAGTTTGTCTCAGTCTGTCTGGTTTTGAGACTTGAGTCAGATTTGGCCACTGGAAAGGCCTTGGGCTTACCAAAAATTTTGCCATGAATATTTTCGAAACATCCTAAATAAGAGTCTTGGTATGAATCTCTATATAGAGTTTAGTAATTTTTACTTAGAAAGTTAAAATCAAAATAGATACTTTTACTAATAAAGCACGTGAGAAAACCCTGGATAGTTTTCTAATTCATGTTTTATTGAAATACTATGACAGGCAGTCATCATCATGGCTGACGTATCACTTTGGCAGCTAAGTATAGCTTTTGATTGTATAACATACACTTTAGCACTCTTGGTCTGTCCTACTGAGACTTCTTCAATGGCTTATTTCAGAGTTCAGTCCTAGCATATTTGACCTAGATTGAACTTACATTTGTTATATACTATTGTTTGAACATCTGTTAATAAACCTGCAGCTGGTTTTCAAGTTCCAGCTAACCAAACTAATTGGTCTGTCAGTTAGTACTCACAAATAAAGGTTCTTCTTTAAAAAACTACTGACCCAGCACTGATGTCAATTAATTAGTGAAATGTATCTTCTACCACAATCAACACTGTTTCTTGTGAATGTTTTGATGCTTTTGTCACTAAGTGAGGACTGCTTGGATATTAATTTGCATGAGCATGTAACTAGAAAATTTGTTGGCTTTCAAATAGGTGGAAACATTTAAAAAAATCTTTTGTAATGTAAGAGAAATACTGTTGATTTTGGGACAAGACATGATGGAAGATTTATTTTGGTATCTTCTGTGCACTTTCTGGCCAGCCCATGAACAATGGGGTGGTTAAATACTGCTGCCTGAACTGTTCTTTGTCCAGAGAGGTGCAATGTTTTCCCTGCTTAAACTGTACTCCCATTCTTGCTAGCTTTGCTGCACCACCTGAAGTGGCTTTCTATGTTGACTTCTTGCTGTATCGGCATTTGTCTTATCTTGAATATACTTTCTCAACTACTTCCCTTCATTGGTGTGAAGTACGCCTATACATCTTATTTCCATGTGAAAAGCCATTCATTTTTGAATGCATCATGTGTGTTCATAAGAGAGCAAGGAAATTTCTGCCATGAGTATTTGTCTTTAAAGGATAAGAAGATTTTTTTGGCCTAATCATCTCATGTAAACTTTTCAAGAGCCCTGGATTGTTTTGGAAAAGGAAAAACAAGCTGTTAAATACTAAAGTTGAAGTCTGGCAAAACATCTGATTTTTCAACTGCAGACATTTTAAAAATGTTTTGAATTACTGAAAGAAAAAACTGAGCATCGGTATTTTCAGTCATTCATACCTAATACTTGGTTGTGAAGGGTGCAGTCTGAAGTTCGGGTGACTTCATTCAAATTAGTGAATTGCTGCTCCTATTGCAGTATCGGATATAGAGTTTGATTCTTAGAGTCTGTTCTCATCCATTTTCTTGGTGAATAGTCTTAATAGTTTACAGTATTTCTGCTTATTATCTATTTGCATACTAATATATGCACATATCCTAATTTTACATGCTCATGATTAATGCAGCATAAATCCAAAATAAAAGATGTAAACCTGCTTTATTTCTATGCACAAGTGAATCAAGTAGTGTGGCTAACTTGTGACCAGAAAATAATGGCCACTGATTAGTGCTGTGTGTTTGTGATAATACTCTCACCACTGAAGCAAAAAACTACATCAGCTGCTTTTTCGTATGGCAGTAGGACATGATGCCATATTTTTCCCCTTAAACTGAAAAAACCCAGCCTACCACATATTTTTCCTCCTAAATTGAAAAAACCAACCCACCACACATGAAATGATGTATCTGTATTGTAATAATGTCTGTTAGGTTTTGTGGAAAACTACCACTTTTTTTTTCACTGATCTCCAGTTTTGCTGCTTTCTCACTAGTAATTCCTGTTTGAGGTGCTCTGAGTCATTACAAATACTCTGCTCACCAAAGTCTGTGGCTATTGCCACACAAAAAATGTACAACTGCAAATTTCAGAAATGTCTTAATGTCTGCACAGTGCCTGAGGCCATACCTCTCAATTACCTGTCCTGTGAGTTCCATATGTGTGTTTTTGTCTGGAATGGACCTGGTCTATGAACATTGATAAACATTTTCAACATGCTGCTTTTGAATCTTATTCAAAATTTTACAACTTTATTCTTTGAATTAAGCCTGTAATTACATGTCAAGGATGAACTCCTGGCAAGGATGAGTAGTAGGACCTCTAAATTAGGACTTGTGACAGGTGTGCTAATTTAGTAACACAGGTTAGTACTTGTCATTTCCCCAAACAGAGAGTAAATGTCAGAAGCACCTTTGGGTATGTGGTCCTTTAATAGACACAATGAAATCAAATAAGATGGAGGCAGTGAGAAGGGTAACTCTGGCTTTTCATCTCTCAGTGATTGTAGTTTTGTTTCCAGTCTATTTTCTCATTGTGCTCTAGTTATTTCCCTGTCATTGCTACCTTTTATTTTTAGATTTTTCAAAGCACTGTTCAGATACTTTTTCAGTCTCCAATTGCTTTATGGAGTGATGAAGGGCTACTGTGACAGCACTTGCAATAAGCAAAAATGTTTTAGTGTTAAAAATACACACTTTATATACAGCTGCTGAAAGACATAGATGCAGATACAGGTATAGCTGCAGAGTGAATGAGTGAAGTCTTCTTGCACAAGAAGGTGATTTGTTTTGTTCATGCAGATTTCTTTTAATACTTTGGCTTTGACTTCTCGTAAGAGCAATACTGATTGAAATTGTTTGTGTGCCAGAGCTGAAAGTGTGTGAAGGGATACCTGTGGGAGGAGGAAGGCAAAAAAAATGTACGTGTCCCATGTTTACTTAACCACAGTATAACTCTGCCAGCTGGACAAAGGGAATATGTTGCTAAGTGCCCTTCTTCAAGCCAAGTGGAACACCAAGGACCAAATCTGTGTAAACGACATTCTGGTTACTTGAGAAGTTTTGCAAAGCTGTTCTTCCTGAAGGGAACACCTGGGAAGCATTTTGCCTCAGAGTTCATAGGTTTCACTAGGCAGATGTAGTTCTGACATACTTCCTTTTCTTTAATTTTCCTTTGCTATTGTCTGCCTTTTTCAAGACCATCACTGTAGGGTCAGTCCTGGAGTGTGTGTTGTCCTGTTGCTGGCCACTGAGAGGAGCATAGCTGTGTTAGTCTGGTACTGCTTGCTTTTAAAACCTTCAGAAATGGTTTCACTTTCTGATCTTGAGATCTTAATTCAGTGGAGGTGAATTAAAAAGTTTACTGGCACTCTTTGAAAATCTCACTTTCAATGTTTAGAAGCAGAGATGGGGACAGAGTGCAGTGCAGGTGTAAGACAAATTCACACGTAAGTGCGGCTGAGAGTGGCTGTAGGCAGGGACTTGGACTGAGCAAGTTCCCTGCCCGGAGACATCATGCATCCCCAGTGGTCACATTTATTTGGGTTCTTGCACTGCAGACGGTACCGTTGCCAGTTGATAAACATGAGCTCAGCGTGCTTGGTCTTGAGGGCAAGAAGGGTCTCCTCAGTACCTTTGTCAGTCCCTCTTTGCTTGACTGTGAAAAGAAAATGCACATGAGTGCATTTACAGACAGCTCTGTGGTTGAAAAGGGTTGATGAATGTCAAGTCACTAATAGCATTTGAGGCATTCAGTGCCTCCTAAAACTCCTTTTATGTGTAATGAGTAACTCAGCAGAATCACCAAGGAAAAACCCTGTGTAGAACTGTATGTATTTTTAGGAAAAAGATATTTTTATTATCTAATGTTTTGTTGCTGTGAAAAATATGTTTACTGTGATCTTTAACTTTCCTCACAGTAAACTTTTATAAAAATAAAATCTGTCCTTTATTGGGAGGTATTAACTTAATAAATAGAATTGAGAGTTTTTGAGAAAACAAGAAAAATGTATTCATATTCTTGACTAATAAAAATGTTCTTTCAAGAGTTCCAGCAATTGGTCTACTTTTGTACAGTCATATAGCAACATCAGATTCTGTGCAAACAACAACAAAAAAGTCATTGTTAATCTTTCACTGTGCATTTCTTTGTATATTCAATTTTAGGGATTCTGTTTCAAGAGAGATTGTGGATTTCTCAGTCTCTGAGGAAACTTGAAAAGCTCTACAGTATGTTAAACCAGAAAGAACCATTTCCCATTGATTGGAGTGAAAAAAAAGTTCTGCAAAACAAGACCAAATAGTTATCATGAGCAGTTTCTTTCCATGTGATTGCTCGTGTGATTTCCTTCACTGTATACTAACCTATAAGTTCATTAATGGTCAAACTGTATGATTTGAATAGTTCTGTACCCACAGATCTCTAAAATGAGTCTTTTAAATTAGATACTGGAATCTTTTGCAAGGGTTTGAACACTGAACATAATGATAATAATCTTCTTTTTTCTTTATGACTACCTACCATGTTATAGCGAGACTAAGATTTCTTTCTTTTGAAAAAATTTATGGAGAAAGAAATAATTTTTGAAGAGTTGCGAACAAGAAACCAGGGGCTAAGTTGTGGTCCTAACAAACGTACTCCCAGTAACACATCCTTTTTTGTTTCTTTAAAATAGAAAACTTGTGTGTGACTGTTGAGATTTATATGATTTAGTTGATTAGGTTAATAAAACGTATAGGTTTCTTCTGTTCATTGCTATGATCTAGCCCCATAGATATTTAAGAATTTACACACCTTTACTGATGTGGGATAGTCTATTGCCAAAAGGATGTACGTCATGTGGTCAGGTTGTTGCATTGTTCATCCATTTGGCCAATCACATTGTACTTTTTCAAGCTAATATCACAAAGATCACAGAAGCTTGGAATTGTAAGGGTTGGATGGGACCTCTGGAGGTCATCGAAGTCCAACTCCCTGCCGAGACAGGGTAACCTAGAGGAGGTGACAAAAGAACATGTCCAGGTGCATTTTAAATATTTCCAGAAAGGGAGACTCTATGACCTCCCTGGGCAGCCTGTTCCAGTGCTCTGCCAGCCTCAATGTAAAGATTTTGTTCTTCATGTGGAGGTGGAACTTCTTGTGTTTTGGAACTGAACACACTACAGATGTGGCCTCCCTAAGGTCCCTGAGTAGAGGGAGAGGATCACCTCTCTTGACCTTCTGGCCACTCACTTTCTGATGCACACCATGATACCACTGGCACTCCTGGATGCAAGGACACACTGCTGGCTCATGGGCAGCTTGTCACTTACTAAGATTCCCACATCTTTCTTTGTGGAGCTGCTCTCCAGTAGGTCAGCCACCAACCTGTACCAGCACTTGGGGTTATTCCTCCCCAGGCGCAGGACCCTACACTTGCCTTTGTTGAACCTTATTAGATTCCTCTCCTCCCAACTCTCCAGCCTATCAAGGTCCTGCTGAATGACAGCAAAGCCTTCAGGAGCCACTCTCCCCAGTTTAGTGTTATCAGCAAACTTACTGAGGGTGCATTTGATCCCTTTATCCAGGTTTTTGACAAACAGCTTGAATAAGATGGGAACAATATTGCACAGTATGTTCAGTGAAGCACCCTTCTTTGGCCCATTATTAACCTTTGAAATATCTATGGCTTTTTCCTGTCCCTTAGCTACAGCTTTTCGAAAGACATGGTGGCAATCTACTTAGAAATTTTCTGATGATCATAATAGGATCACAATCAGAGAACCATAGAATATACTGAGTTGGAAGGGTAAGAATCATCAAGTCCAACTCCTCACTCTGTGCATGACCATCTCCAAGAGTCATACCATGTGCTTAAGACCATTGTGTAAATGCTTCTTGAACTCTGTCAGGCTTGGTGCTGTGACTGCTGCCTGAGGGAGCCTGTTCCAGTACCCAACCAGCCTCTGGGTGAAGAATTTTTTTCTAATATCCGATCTAAAACACCCCTAACACAACTTCAGGCCATTCCCTCAGTACTGTCACTGGTCACCACAGAAAAGAGTTCACTGCCTGCTCCTCTCTTCCTTATGAGGAAGTTGTAGCTGCAATGAAGTCTCCCCTGAGTCTCCTCCAGGCTGAACAGACCAAGTGCCCTGAGCTGCTCCTCACACAGCTTCCCCTCAAGGCCCTTCACCATCTTTGTTGCCCTCTTTTGGACACTTTCTAACAGCTTAATATCTTTCCTATATTGTGGTGCCCTCCTTTGGACACTTTCTAACAGCTTAATACCTTTCCTATATTGTGTTGCCCAAAACTGCACACAATATTCAAGGTGAGGCCGCCCCAGTGCAGAGCAGAGCAGGACAAACCCCTCCCTCGATTAGCTGGCGATGCTGTGCCTGATGCTCCCCAGGACAGGGTTGGCCTTCCTGGCTGCCAGGGCACTGCTGACTTATATTCAACTTGCCATTGACCTGGACCCACAGGTCCCTTTCCATGGCACTGCTTTCCAGCATCTCATTCCCCAGTCTGTATGCAAATCCAGAGTTGCTCCATCCCAGGTGCAAAAACCAGCACCTTCCATTTTTGAACTTCATACAGCTGGTGATTGCCAAGCCCTCTAAATTTGTCGAGGTCTCTCTGCAGGGCCTCCCTGCCTTCCAGGGAGGCAACACCTCCTCCCAGTTTTGTGTCATCTGCAAACTTGCTTAGTATCCCTTCCAGTCCTGTGTCCAGTCCTTTATGAAGCTGTTGAAGAGCACAGGGCCCAGATGGAGCCCTGTGGAACCCCACTAGTGTCAGGTCACCAGTCTGATGTCACCCCATTCACTATGACCCTCTGTGCTTGATCCATAGCCAACTGCTCACCCACCACATGATGTGTTTATCCAGCTGTGCTGGACATTTGGTTCAGGAGGATCCTGTGCGAGACAGTATTGAAAGCTTTACTGAAATCCAAAAAGGTTACATCAGCTGGCTTCCCTTGATCAGTGAGGTGAGTTACCTTGTCGTAGAAGGGAATCAGGTTGGATAAGCAAGAGTTTCCTCTCATGATGTCGTGCTGTTTGTGACCAGCGACTGCATTGGCCTTCAGGTGTTTTTCGATACCTCTCAGAATAATCTTCTCCATAACTTTACCAAGCATTGTAGTGAGACTGACATGCCTGAAATTTCCAGGGTCCTCCTTGCCCTTATTGAAAATCGGTACAACATTTGCCAGCTTCCGGTCAGCTGGGACCTTTCCACATTCCCAAGTCTGCTAAAAAATCATTGAGAGGGATTTTGTGATGATGTCAGCCAGCTCTGACCATATGTGCTATACTATGCTTCGCATTTCTGACTAGACAGTGTTGGTAACAAACCAGTTATAATACACCAGTGTGTTGGTTCTCAGTAAGCAGTGCTTGCACAGTGTTAAGCCTCTCTCTCCATTACTGCACAAAAAAAAAAAAAGCCACTAGGAAGGGAGTGAGCAAGAGGTTGGGAGGGGACACAGCCCAGACAGCTCACCACAACTGACAAAGAGATATTCCATACTGTATGATGTGCTCAGCTGTGAAAGCTGAGGGAAAGGAGGAAGATGTAGAGCCATTTGTGGTGATGACATTTATCCTCCTGAGCAACTCCTACACATACTGAGAACCTGCTGCTCAGGAAGTGGCTGGACACCTGCCTGCTGCTAGGATGTAGTGAGTACATTTCTTATTTTGCTTTGCCTCTGCATGAGGTGGTTTTTTTTTATTAAACTGTCTTTATCTTGACTCAGGAGCTTTTCTGTCTTACATTCTTCACCAGTGCTGTCTGTGCTCTTGTGGGAGCAGGGGGAGAGACCAGCTGGGTCACCATCTGTCAGCCAGCCAACATCAACCAACAACATCTGGGCAATGAAAACTCTCTCAAACTCAGACTGCAAATGTATACTCTTTCTTCACTCAGCCTGCCCATGCAGACTTGATTCTTGAATGTTGCATGAAGAAGAGAAGCTAGTCGTTAGGAAGGAACAATACTGTGACCCATTATTCTAGTTGTTGTCTTTTATTCAATTAGAAGCACTTCGTCTTCTCTGTTGCCTGGCTTAGTCTCCGGGATCCCTTTGGAAGTGGAATGGACTATGTTTTGCATTTTTAGCATGCAGTACGCATAATAAGTACTTCAAATATGTTTATTAACATGAACTTTCACAAACTGTAGAATAGAATGTGAATTTCAATGATACTAAAATACAATGACAGCTGACTCTAAGAGGTGCTGATTTATATCCCATTCACATTAACTTCAGGGAATTGCAATCCCTGAGTTGCATGGACTCAAATCCCAGCAATTTAAGGAAAACCACAGCAGAATATTAAAAATATATCCATTAAATTGTATGAAGAATATATCAACATTTTCATATGGCAGAAGTTTGATAAATTACCTAAGCAGCTCATAAGGCGAGGTTCTTTTTGTGAGAAATTGCTGATGTTCTTGGGAATTTCACTTCACCAAAACTCAAAAAGATGAAGTCCTCAAAAATGACATAATCTGTTTTGAACATTTTACTCTTCCCTATTTAGCACATTCTCTCTTCAAACTAATGGAAAGGTGGGCACCACTTGATTTTTTTTTAGAGATACTGAGAAGAGATACACAATTGGGATGACCAGCTTCTTAAAAAGATTTCATTATCCATCAGGACACTTGTCTGGGTTTCCACATTTTCACAGAGGTACTTCAGCTCAACAGAGCATGCAAACGTTTGCCTTTTTTATGCTTTTGTCTGTGAACATTTCTTTCCGCTGTTCAGATGTCCGCTGCAGACACCCTTGCATTGGGATGCCAGTGTGGTTTCCTATGTCTTTAACTCAAACCTTAGTCAGTAGCCAGCTTTGGCTGCCAAACCCTGCCAAGACAGCAGCCTTCTCTTTGCAAAGTAATAGCTGTGGTTAAGACGTCATTCTTCATAAACCAATTTTGGCAAGGATGACAGCTAAGAGCAGGAGCTGGACTTGTCTTTAGGGGCCTAAGCCATTCAATTGGCCTTAATCCTCCCTCTTATTAGCCAGGCTTTGTGGAACATAGATGGATTCACTTTAAGAAGATGAAATGAAGTTTCTTACTGGTCTTTTCTTTTTGGTCACAGCAACAAAAGACTTGGGAAATTCTGATTAATTAGTGTGCCTTGGGCTGATGAAAGGCGTAAAGAATAAAAAATAAAATTGAAAGAAAAATGTCTTAAGGTTTTCAGAGGAGTGGAAGCATGTAGTGCCAATACAGATTTTAAATACTTGTGGCTGTTTGTGTAATTTTCTCAGGGTTTTCGTCTTACTGACATGAGGAGCTAAGTTGGAAAGACAAGTAGAAGGTTTTGTTTGAACCATGATGTAATAACATTTCAGCTTTTAAGGAATCTAAATAGGCAACAACATGAAGGACACTGATTGTAGCATCCTCTAAAAGTCAGTTTAAACAGTAAGAACAACTGTAATTATGTTATTGCAGTGTAGTTTACTGGCTATGTATTTCATAGAAATTTCCAGAGAAGCTGTGGTAATTGTGCAGGTGGACTTTTTTGAAGAGTAATTTCTCAGTCTAGAAAACATTTTTCTAAACAGCTCTGAGGTATTCTTCTATCCTGAATTGAGAAAATGCATACTCCACATACGTAAGTAAACTTTTCTGGTTGAAAAAATATTCTCTTAACCACAGGAGTTTCTGTTATGAGTTGCACTTGGCTTTTGGCCTCTCTATATTTTTAATTATTATTTTCATTGATCTTTTTGTTTCATTAAGGGCATGACATTCTGACTTAAGGACTTTTGATAAAACAGTTGCAACTACTGAATCCAGAGTATGTTTGAGCTGATTGCTGTGAAGGTGGAACCACGAGACATTAGTGTGGGAACATTCTTAATTATAAAAATAACATGTCAAAACTATTTTCTTTTTCTTGACAAAGTACTTCTGTTCAAGAAAAAAAATCTTTCCCTTGCATGTAGAATGAAATTTCAATAATGGTTTGACGTTCTGCTCCTAAAGCAGTTCAGACTTTGTCCGTGTCTCATAGATGTGTTTGAGATGTATGTATTAATTAACAAAACTGTAATTTGAAAAGACGTTTATATTTTCGCTGAGAAGTTTTTGAGGTGATAAAATATACTGATATTTAATGAAGCATGAAACTTTTAAATGAACCATGAAAACTATAGTTAAGCTAATTAGGTGAGGATAAAGCCTCTTAGAGTACATACCTTATGTGGGCTGTACGCTGTTATTTCTGCCTGATTACATTGTCAACTAGGATAACATTCTCATCTTTTAAGGGAAACAATGTTAAACAGTATCTTTTTTTTTTAATGTAAGGAAAAAGAAAAAAATGTTTGTTCTGCTCAGAAAGTCAGGGACAAAGCTGTTTCAAAAATTACCTTGTAGTGTCCTTGAACAATTGCCTTTATCTGCAAAATGAAAATGTACTGAATGTGACTGCAAGTTATTTAGATTTGTGATTCCGTACTGCAAGAGCCAGTTTCTGCAGCTCTTTGCATGTTAACCTTTATCACCTGTTGTAAATTGGTATCACTATTCAACAAATTGGCATCACTATTCAACAAATTGGCATTTATTTTTTTTCCCTCCTGCTTGTACATTTTGGTCTGTTAAAGGAGGAAGGATGCTTTTCTCAGAAAGATATTCTGGTCAAATACCTTGGGTTATCTGTAAAGATTTAGAAAGAGAGCCTCCCATGGGATTACAGTTTAACATTTTATTGCATGCTTTTTTTGCTCAACTGGTATCTGTTGCTGGATCATGGCATGCAGCAGTCTGGCAGTGATATGTATTGGGGCAAAGACTGAGATTTGGCCTGTGCTGCAGGTAGAAAGCAATCTCCTTGCTCCTCTCACATCTGCTCAGGACTCCTGCGCAGCTCACAGGAGGTTTTACTTAGGGAGGTGTTGACACAGTGCATTGGAGTTAAGGCTGCCTTAACCTGCTGAGAGGCTACCACCTTACTCTTGATGCTCTGTTGCATCCTGTGTCAAAGTGGGTAAAGCAGACAGAGGATCTTCCCTTTGCCTGGAGCCTGAAGGAGGAAAGAGGTCTGCTTCTTCCTTCCCATTACTCATTGCCCATGCAGACGGGCTGGCAGGAGGAGCATATATGAGATGTGCACCTGAAGGCTATCACTGTGTTAGATAGCAGTCCAGTGAACACAGCAGGAAACCAGAAGTTACTGTGTGAACAGGGAGTACATTTCTGTGCTGACTTGCTTTGAAACGTGGAATGATAAAGTCTTTGGTGTAATGGATCGGCGTGTGCTCATAGTTACAGATGGCAAAGCTCCTTTGTGGTATTTTCAAAAACACTAAGAACATTCAGAGAACAAAATGTATCTGAGCCTCTTTTAATGAAAATTGAGAAACAAAAATTTCAGGAATTAATGGAAAATATGCCAAGAATGTATTTCTAACATGAAAAAAGCACAAATGTGCAGTGAAGGTTGAACAATGCTAGAAGTTGAAGGAGATAAGTGTTGCAGAGTCCAGAGAGCTGTTTTTTCTGGAGCATTTTCTTATTGCCCCTCCATAGTTGGCTGCATTGCAATCAGATGCTATCAGCAAAGAAGTATTCCAGTATTCCAACAAAACTGCTGGAATCAATCCACTGATGTTGCAGATGACTGCAACACTGTTTAATGGGCAAAATGTTTAGCTATTTATTTCACTTGAGTCCTATAATTCATAATATATTAGGAAGTTATAGCAATATTAATTTTTGGCTTGCTTCTCAAGCAATGCCACTTGTAAGTGAAATTGGAGTCTGTGCTCTGATACACATACAGATGTATGCTCTGTGTTCATTCAGGTCAGAGTCAGGCAGTAATTGCCCAGAGGCTCTATAAGTAGAATGTATTACCTGTAATTCTAAAACAATT
>VWZD01010116.1:53590-75718 GCA_013396695.1 Sakesphorus luctuosus | reverse complement strand
TTGCCAGATGCGCTTTCAAGGTACAAGCCACTTTTTGTAGTAGATAAAGAGACTTAACTGATAACACAGTTTATTATGTAAAGCACATTGATCTTGCTCATGGAAAATGTTAGTACTTTCTCCTTTGTTTGAACTGTACCTCTATTTTTTCAGTAATTGTTGTCTGTGACTTAGATCTCATTAGGATTATGCCAAGGTCACTGAATGGCATGTCAGCTTNCTGAATGGCATGTCAGCTTAATTACAGTGGCTTTCAAGCTGAACAGTTCTGACTCACAAATAGGAATTCACAGTTAGGTAAATGAACAATCTGAAATCTCCAAGCTGCATACCATGCAATGCTTAGCTCCTTGCAGTAAGATGCTGAGTGAAGACTGTGTTTTTTGGCTCTAGCCAACAGCAGCTAAATTCAAAAAGTCCTTGAATTGAAACAGGACTGAGCACCCCAGGGTTGTCTGTAAATTGCAGTTTTTAGCTGTCATTATTTTAAACAGATAAAAAATGAACAGTCAGTTATCCCTATGTTATCCCAGTTGAAAAGCTGTGTAACACTAGTAGTAGATGTGAGACATCTGGTACTCTAAAAGAAAGGCATCTGTTAACAACAGAGTGACTTAGCCATTGCAAACAGTGAAGTATTAAATAGTTCTAAGCAGTCCACAAGGGTAAAAAAAATAAGGTCCACCCGTCAGGTTAAAAGTCCAGTTCTTAAAGAAAGTTCTTAAGCAGTCTGCACTCTCTTGCCTCAGAAGTTTCCATGTGTTGAAAACCACCTTCTTAGAATTATGTCAGGGTATGTGTCATTGAATGTGTTTTTGCTCCAAAATCTTAGATCTTTCTGCAGCTGGATGATGTGGCCCATATAAGAATTCTATTTGCATTGAGAAGCAGCTCCCATTTTTAGTGATCTCTGTTTCTTTTTGTACTCTGTGTTTTACCAAACTGACATCCACATATCTTATGAATCAGACTTCCTTGCACTTCTGTAATATAATTGGCTTTATTTTGCACTTTAAAGGTCTTTTGCAGTGGTGCTTATCTGTAGAGATATCAGGTGCAGCTAATAAAAAATGTCAGAATACAGAGGAAGGCAGAATACAGAAGGAAACAGAATCTTTCTTCACGCATTCCCAAGCAGATACATCAAGAACATTTCTCATTTATGCTTGTGTCACTGTTTATTCACATTTGAGCAGAATTAACTCAGATGTTTTTGAGTAAGAGAAAAGTGCCATGGCAAGAGAAAAGTGCATTTTTCCAGTTAAAAAAAGAAAGAAGTGTACTTTTCCTGTTGTCCCTAAAGTTAAAATAACTGAAGGTGCTGAGAAATCTCTGTTAGCAATAGACATAGTCAGTTCTAATGGCCAGACCTAGGCAATGATCAAGGATAGAGTTGGGTGCCGTGATCAGGTAGACTGTGGTCCAGATCAAAGAGGCCAAGAAATGTGCTCTTTCAAATACCTTGTTGAGAGCACCTAGCATCCATTTGCTCAAACCAGCAGTCTGAGGAACCTAAGCTGTAAATTTGGATTAGAGCTAGACTGGAAAATCTCAGCAGTCCACAAGTAAATGCAGTTACTAGGACAGAGCACTAAGGACCAGAGATTCCCATCCAGTACAGGATGAAGACTGGTGCAAGGCAGACAGGGTTAGGACTGAGGAGCAAAAGATGATCTCTGTTGTATCTAGGGGGAGTGTCGTGGTTGTTTCAGGCTACTTTGCTGTCTTCACAGGCTTGCCCTTCATATCCTTGAATACTGATTTATGGAAGCACTGAAGTGGCCAGGTGTATCTTGTTTATTTTAAGTTGAACTGTTTCTGATCAAATAAAAAACCCATTGGCATGTGGCACTGTGTAATTGATTGTCTCTTTAGGACAGATAAAGCACTGACAATAAAAGAACTGAGGGACTCTTCAGTTTTCTGGCAAAGTGGAGCTTTCACTTTGGTCTCAGTTTCTCAGGATGTCTGAGAATTGAGCTTCACTCTGATAAGGGCCTAGTTAGGGAAGAGTGAAGGCATGTGCCTTACCCATTTCTCAGAATGGTGTGCACACATCTGTATTCTGTGTGATATATACAGTTATGAGCTCTAAGTACAATACTGAACATAATAAAAATACTGGATCGTTTTAATGGAGGGAGAAGAATACGATTGGTACATTCAGATTTTTTTAACAGTTCATCTGCTTATTTCATTCTCAGTCATTAAACTCCTAGACTGATTATGGAATGGAAAATAAAGATCACAAAAGAGTAGTACTGTATGCTTACGTTTAAAATGAATGTGGTTGTTGATTCATTTTTAAAATATAAAAATTTTTCTAGTTAGTTTGAGATATGAGGTATGAGCTTCTCTTACAAATCGGTAACAGAATGAGCCACTAACATGTGTGTCATTACAGTCTTTTTATCAAGATACTGTGGTTTGACTTAATTTTCTATGGAATTAAATTGATAGATGAAAAGTCTCACAATTACTTCAATACAAATTAAGTAACTAAACTTCTAGTTAGCACATCATGTATGAACAGTTATTACTGAGTATATTTTGCTGTGGTTGACTGGGCAGTTGACAACAGCTGTGCTTGCCTGTAGAATGATGATGGTTGACCCTAATCAGCTTGTAGAATTCATTGTGACCTGATGCTTCCTGGGATAGTGATCAAAGTCCTGTGAATCATTCTGATGCAAAGAGTTATTCATTATACTTCTCAGCACATTCTTTGAGAGATTTGTCAGAAGATTTGGGATTTCTGTAACCAAACTGAAGCACGTAGAATACCACCAGTCACAGGTGACGGCCTGTTATTCCTATATGGTGTTTTTTTGGAGACTAGTGGCTAGTGTTCCACAGAGATATGAGATACCTTAATTACTGTATGTAGTAGTCTAGGTTTTAAAAAATAATCTTCAAAACTTGGTGTCTCAGCAGTGTCTTCTGAGGAGTCCACTATGCAAAGTTATTTAAGAGGCAAGAAGGAGTAGCCAGTATGCATTGCTGTTTTCCTCCTCAGTGTTTCTGACTCAGTGTTATGAAATATGAAGACAGAAATGAACATTGCTTAAGACAAAATCTAACTTTTCTGAAATATTTTCATCAAACCATTCAGTTGGACATGTTTAGCTCCATAATTTGCCATCTCCATAAGCACAACAATCTAGGACTCAATATACAAGTGATGCAAAAACCAGGATGTATGATTTTTCAGAATCTCTTCCAAATTTTTTAAGTATGGCAATTGGTTGGATACCAAGCAGCACTGGATTATGTCACTTCAAGGGAAGGTTTGCTGTTCACTGCAAGAACTGGGTAAAATGATATGAGTTGCTAGCATATGCCGTCTCCTCTGTCACTGTTAGAATTTTATATTGCAAGTGAATAGAGTACAGTCTTTCTAGGAGATAGGAGAACGGCAAGCCTTTTGAATAAAACTTTGAATTTTTATTCGCACAGGCAATAGCACTGACATTGCAGCTCCACCACAGACAAGGTAGTTCAGCCCTGCTGTTATAGCTGCTCCTTGGCCTCTGAAATCCACAGTCTTCCCTGTGGAGATAAAGACTCACAAAAGAGACCTATGGTCCTCAGTAAGCTGAGGGAAGTCTTGCACATGCAGCTCCATTGAATAAGCTCTAAACAGTATAAAATTTACACCCAGGAGTCATAGTCTCTCTCTTTGGTACTCCGTAATTCTCTGTAACTGGTTTTTTCCCCCAGACGGTAACAAGAGTCTGCTGTATGTAAAGAGTTTTTTTGTGTATCTCACAACCAGAACAGCAAGAACAACTAAGATATGCTACCTTCAAGGGAAAAACTTGCTTGCATGTTTGAAAGACTTGAAGACTATGTTCATAGTGCCATCTGGTGACATTTCATGTAACCCTATGCTGTTTTTGAGACCATGCTATATTTTGACATGTTTTTTTTTTTTACTTATGTATATGAGAGTGTTTTGTGTCATGTTACTGAAATAACATGAACTAGATCCTCAAGCATCTTTTGTGTTTAGTCTCATGAAGTGCTTTTAAGTTGGTTTTCTCAACTTGAAGGCAGTTTTTTAGATATAGTGACAGGACCAAAGGTCTTCAGTGTTGCCTTGGCTGAGGATTTGCCACTGTAGAAGGGATCTTGGACAGTACTGACTGACAACTGCTATTAAAAACAAAAAACACACAACCGAACAAAAAAAAATTTCTTGTAACTACTTGCTACAGTATTTTATTCTTTAATTCAACTGATACCTGGTTAATTGCTGTATGAGTTATGTGAGGAGAAAGCCAAGGAATACACACTTTACTGTGATGGGACGTATCATTACAAATGTATATGTAATCATGTGCTCCTAAGATCATGAACAGCGCTGGAAAATTTGCAGTGTGAATGAAGCCACAACATGAAATTAAAACCAGAAAAACTGAGTAGCTGTGTTATTTCAGCACTTTTTTTTGCTAATGTGCCCAGTGTGTATGTACCAACTTGCTTCTAAAGGTCTGTCTTAAATCGGCAGCAGCATTAAAATCAATGTTTGCAGTTGTACTGTGGGGTAGAGAGAAGCCAGAAGTGCCGGAACTCAGCAAACAGAGGACTCGAATCTCATTCCTTAATGACTAATGTGTCTTTTTTTTTTTTTTTTTGAAGGGAACAAACTGAGTTACATTTACAGAATGCTGAGTGTGTAGTATGCTCTAATGGTCTAAAAAACCCCAATGTAGCATCTGAAAGCATAGAAGGGGGTGGAAGTTAGGCCTTATGTTTATGTGTTCCCAGTACTTAAAATTCTTACTCTCCTTAAGTTCATAACGACAGACGACTGTAAGTGTTTACCGTGTCGTGAACAGACNAGAGGTGCTGTCAGTTGGACAGGGTGAAGTCAAAACAGCTGTCTACTGGGGACTTCTATATTTCATGTAGTTAAACTTTGAACCAATAATTTATGAATAATTGAAATATCCTTTACAGAAAGACAATCTTGAAAACCTCAGGAAGAAGGAATCAGTAGCTATGCTGGTAACTCATTTGTGTGGTTAATTAAAATTACATCTTAAAAATGTGCACTTTTTCTGTTTTTCATTTGTACAGTTTCAGGCTTTGGACATTACCTTAAGGTTTTCCTACTAAATCAGTCAAATTAAGTACTAAATCAGGTTTCCTTTAAATAGCAAGTAAGTACTTCTAAGAATGTAAGACTCAACAATAAGCATTATATTGTATTACTAGTCCTGTATGATGTAGCTATACAAGAATACTTTTCATGCTTGCTCAAATAGAGATATAAATAAATTTCCCTGAAGAAATTAAAATATTAAGCAGTTAAAAAGCTTCAGTTGAATAAAATATGTGGGTCGTAGTCTGTTATTAAAAAGAGCGTTTCAGTTTTCTGTAATCATTCACCACAGATATTAATGTCTGATTCTCTTTACTTCCAGTAGTATTCTTCTGAAAATATTGTCACATCTGTCTTAGTATGATATTTTTAAGCACGGTTTAACAATCTTCTATCAATACCTAACAGGTGAAATTGAAATATGATAACTTTAGAATGTTTTGGCATCTGAAACAATAAAATAGATTTTAAGTGCTTAAAATAGATTTTGAATGTTGAAGGAAAAGCTAAATGATCCTGAGCTATACTTGTAAAATGTCTCAAAGTTATCACAGGCTGCGTTACTGACAGCTAATGGGGACTGTTTTCCTTTGGACCGTTTAGCTTTTTGACAGCATAGTACCAAACTCTAACCCACTGACTTCTTGTAGAAAGGTGGTACTGTACCATGACAGGAGATGGGATTTATCAGAAGGACAAGGTCCTAATCTGCTTTCCTTTAGTGGTGCTAGATTAGTTTCTGTACAGGTCTTGCCAGGGCAGGCTGCCTGTGAGTTGCCTGGATCAGCACAGGCCCTATTACCTTCAAGGTTTCTTGATAATGTTCGCTGTATCAGTCCAGGTATGTTTCTAGAGATGGATACTGTATCCGCTGAGCATGTATTGTAGTGCTTTACTTGTATTCTCCTCTGCTGCCTTTTCACTTGCCATCTAATTTACCTGCAGCTTCCATGACACTTGCATCTGCAAGCACTATGAATGTGTTTGGCTCAGTAATGTGACTGATACTTACACATTTCAAACTCTTTCTGTACAACTGATATAATGAAGCAGAATGTAGGTGCATTGTTCTGTAACTTTTGTGTCCTCTTGGATTGTGAGAGCAGAACTCACAGCCACCTTCTTACCAGCAAGGCAGGGGCATTTTTCAGTCCTTACCTTCAGTGATGACAAAAGTAATGTCAACAAACCCTGCAGTGGCAAGGTTGAGCACTGACACATTCACATCTTTGCTGTGGCAGAACTTCACTCTTGTGAGTCAATATTAGGTATCATATAGAACAAAAAGTATGCCATGAGGAAGTCTACTTTTTTGAAATAGAATTTATGTTTTCACTTGTAAAGTGAACTTGGAAGTCACAGGAGAAAATTATTTATTTATAGGATTATTTAGATTCATTTCCCCTTTGATTTCAGGATGCCAGTCTAGATGCAGATGATCAGCTCACTATACTTTAACAACTGGCACTTGCTCCACTGATATCCAAGTGGTGCTGTGAACTTTTTAAACATTAGTCTGCTTATTTTATTCTTCTCACATGAGAGAAGCTGTCAGGGTCAGAAAATTAACATTCAGGGTGCTAATATTTAAAACATCCATATAACATATATAAACCTCAGCCATATTTTGGATACTCTAAGATGTCTACATTGAACACCAAAATGTTTTATAACTGTATGTCTTTGGTTTGTTTCCTTATACATGTTGAAAAGTACTGGCAGCACAAGGAAAGGATAGATTAAACACTACTGCATATTAAAGTATTCAGTAACAATAAATATGGAGACCACTGCCAGACAACATGTCAGCAAACTGAGAAGCATAATTGCAAATAAATGAACAGGCACTTAAGTTCTTAAATCGGATATTTAGCCATTGACTCCACAGGGCTGACATTTCAGCTTGGACCACTGCTTGGTGTTTCTAATGTCTGAAACAAGGAACAGTAAAGCCACAATGGCTCAGGAAAAAGATTATGCTAATAAACCCTGGTTCTCAAATTCGAGGGGCTGTGCTGCTTTGCACTTGCAACACTATCACAGTGTTGATGATGAGCTGTTTTGCTGTCTTTGGGCTTTATGGTGGTCTGCACACCAACCATGCTGTACATGTTGGACCACTGCAGAGTGGTGTGCTCCTCATGGCTGCAAACTTCTTACTGATGCAAATTACTTCTGGTCCTCAGAAGATAGATGCAGATTCCCAGAGAAAGACAAACAGTTACTTGGTTTTGTGTAGCACAACATGGCATCCTCAGCTACCTGAACTGCCATGCACACTTCCAAAATACAGAGACTGGAAAACAGATTCCCAAAGAGCTGCCTTTTTAAAGAATACTCCAACATTGCATTCTCTCCCTAGCCAGCAAAAACCATGCTTACAATGTTTTTCTCCTGTTCACCTGATTTAAATAGTGTGATACTGAGAAGTAGCTATTTCTACTTGGTGGAAAAAGTATAATATTTTTTAACTTATCAGTAAGTATACATTTCTTTTGTAAAACAAATACCATCAGCTGTCAGTGACTGGTCAGAAAAGGCTAAGGAAGCAGCTAGGTTTCTTTCTCCCACAAGTCTTTTGTGCTGCACTGTATCAGGTGTGTGTGTGTTTTCGTGCACATGTGTGTAAGTGTATGCTGGTGCGCCCCAGTCCTTCATTTTCAAACTTCTGACTGCCTCCCACGAAACTGAAGACACATTACTGTTGTTCAGCTGTACTTCATCTGTAGGATGTATAATCAGGTCTGTGTAGTGGACATGTTGATTTCCTGAATATCAGATTTAATTTTTTTTTCTTTGATGGATTTGTCCATGAACTTTGAACTCATTACTGGTGCTATTACAGGTAAACTGGGAGAAGCTTTAGGTTTTTCCCATCTTGAGAATTTTTCAGACTCTCAACTGAAATTCTGTTTTATTTGTGTAAAAGTACCTTGCTTCTAACAGCATTATCTCATTGAATGGGGAAGTAATGTTAATACAACTAATCAATATATGTCAGAGACCTGCTGATACTGCACACAGTTGAGCAAATACTAAAAAAAGAGAAGCATTATTTATACTGTCATTCCAGAAAAGGCTAACAAGTTTCCCAGCTAATTTGTCCCTGACCCCTGTGTGGTATGTGCTTTTGTATGGAAAGAGCATGAATACCCTGCTGTTCCGTGTAAGCTCTGCCTTAAAGACCAACACTGCAGTAATCCCAGAATAACACAGTCCTGGTGAATGCAGAAAGAACATTTAAAAGTATGGAGCATCAGTTGTATTCTGTTTCTGCATGAAAATGTGGTCAGAAAACAGGATGCTCTGAGAGATGGTTCTCCATTTAAAGTTTTCCAGGCCTTATCTGTCTCTTCTTTCTGTGTAGAGCTGATTCAGGCATGCACAATTCTTCCCAGCTTCTTCTATCTGGTACAGATGAGCAGACCCAGATACTGTAGAAGAAGATTCAAATGGGAATCAGATGGAGGCCTTTTTAGCTTTGGGGGCACTTTGACTTCATTTGTGCAGTTTCTGAACTATGTATGGATATTGGAGAATATATCCTGTAATTATTTTCAGAATATCTGCCTCTACTAGCACATGGAAGCTACTGGGGTTCATATATAAAATTTACTTTTGATATAGAAAACTCATATTTTTCCAGTTTTATGTATAGGAATGGTTTGCTACACATCATACAAATTGCATCTTTGACTATGCACAACCATAGATAAAAAACTATTTATGAGCTGGTTAATTTCCAGACTTCCCTGATAACACATAAGGCACTAATTACAGACATACTTTTACTTCAGTGGTAGGACTCACTGCTTGACCAAGTTGTTGGTGTTGCAAAAATGGTTGATATACTGTAGACCTCAGTTATCACCCGTGGTGTATTTTCCAGGAAACCTTTTCATTGCCGAAAAACACACAAGAAAACTTTCAGCTTCAGTTGTTTGTTTACATACACACCTGCAGATGTGCAGTTAGGCTTTGGTAGTACAGAAATGCAGCTGTTGTTATGAGTGAGTAGAACAAACAAGTAAATTCTATAGTCTATTCCTCAAAGATCTCTGCTAGGACTTTGTCCAATGCATCTACCCAATCTTACTTAAGGTGGTGCTGCATAAAAATAGGAACTTTTATCTTGACCTTTCTCACTTTGCATAATAGGAATTAAATCAACTTTTTACGGTATGTGAGGTAATTCCTTGGTGTGTATACATCTCAATCTTTTGCTAATGGGCAAATAATTTGACATTTAAGACTTGCTTTCTTCGTGCAGTCTATTAGAAACCAATCCAAAGACAACTGAATGCTTTCTGTAAACCTTTAAGTTTTTGTAGATGTTTAAAGATAGAACAAAACTTTGCTGCTTGAAAATGTTGGAGATACATTGATACTATGAGAAGACAGACATTAAAACTTATTCCGTATATAACCAAGGAAATATTTAATACTGTAAGTAGAATAGGTACTTGCTGGTAGGTACAGCTGCCTCCACTTCAAAAAGACAAAAAAAATAAGAAAGAAATGGGGAATGGGTAATACACAAGGCAGAAAATAATGTGAGTATGGAGAAGTAGAGTCAGACCTTGAAGGAAACACTGCCACCAGGCACTTTCTTTTCCCAAAAGATCTTCCTTACCTAGAAGGATCATCTTTCTCATCCCTGCAAGTGTTCAAGGCCAGGTTGGATGGACCCTTTCAGCAAAAGCTTAGATAAAAATCTTGTTATCATTTTTGAAAGTGATCATAATTTTGGAGTGCCTTTATCTGGAAAAAAAATATACATGGTGAGATAAGAAAGGAAAATCATGTAGGTTAAAATGGGTGAATTCAGTAATATTCCTAGGCAATGACTACAAGTTAGGATGGGTTGGATCAGGCGGTAGGTACTCCTCGTTCTTCATAAGGACGGACAGTACATGTGCTCCTCAGTACATGTTTTTGGTGAGTAACATTTTTGGTGAGGCTTTTGGTGAGTAACATTTTTAAAGAAATTTCTGACCAGGGCAGGGAACTTTACACTACACTAGATTACTGAGAGCCACATTCAGCCTGGTCTTGAAAACCTCCACAGCCTCTCTGGGCAGCCTGTTCCAGTGCCCAGCCATCCTCACAATAAAGAATTTCTTCCTAATATCTAATCTAAACATTCCCTCATTCAGTTTAACACCATTCCCTCTGTTGAATCACTGCATGCCCTTGTAAAGAAGTCCCTCTTCAGCCTTCCTGTAGGCTCCTTTGAGGTACCAGAAAGTGCTGTAAGGTCTCCCTGGAGCCTTTTCTTCTCCAGGCTGAACAATCCCAACTATCTCAGTCCGTTCTTATAGGAGAGATGCTCCAGACCCCTGATCAACTTAATGGCCCTGCTCTGGACTTGATCCAACAGGTCAACATCTTTCTTGTACTGGGGCCCCAGAGCTGGACACAGTACTCTGGGTGGGGTCTCACAAGAGCAGCAAAAGCATAGCAGTAAAATCAACAGCTCATGGAGTAGCAAAGTGTGGATTTGTATGTGAAAAAGGAAACTTTTGATCAGAAGATGCTGGGTTTGTGGTTTTTTGGGTTTTGTTTGTTTGTTTGTTTGTTTGTTTTTAAAAAACAAACTCAGGGGATGCCTTTAAAAAAAAAACTTTTAAAATGTCTGTTCAGTACCATGCTATTACCTTTGTACACTGATGAATGTACCCAACAAAAATTCATTCCAATGGAATCTAATCATTTTTACATTCCATCATTATTTCCTTTACAAATAGATGCTTCTGTATAAGACATGAGTAAGTGGCTGGGCATCACACTTCATCAGATGTTATCTCTTCCATAACAATTTTTTCCAGTTTTCCCAACTGTTTATTTAGTTGTAAACCTCTACTGACTCATGTAACTAGAGGTTTCTGTGAGTGTCAACAAAAGTAATCTTTATTACTGGGTTATAAGATGTGTAACTCTCTTTTGAATTTCAAGAGATGCAATCACTGAAGGAATAATATTTATGGAATGCCAAAATGGAAGATGACCATATTAATCATATCAACAGAAAATACTCTTGCTCATAATTATGAGACATCTCTTTGACTACATGATTTATTAAATCTCACTTTCAGTTTTAGAAATCCAAGAATACTTCTCAAAGCTTTTTGTCTTAGTCTCAAAGTCCTGTAACTACTGTGATGCTCCAGCTGCTGTTGTTTTTAGCCAGGGATCTGAGCATCAGCAGTTACAGGCTTCCACTGGCAGACCACATAAAACATGGTTAGTGTTGCTGGAAAGCAGATTGGATTTAGGAAGGAACCAGGTAGTTGTTGGGCGTTATTGTTCAGTAACCAGTCTAAATGAGTGCTGTGAGTCAGTCTGAGTAAATGAGTGCCCAGGTTCCTGTGAAGTTAACATTGTGTATTTCCATTTAAAGTGAAGCAGAACTTGTTCTGTTCTCAAGTGCACACGGCAATGTACCAGCCTATCAGCAGTCACGTAAACTATACTAAAGTTTGCAAAAATCAACGAACTGTATGTATGTCATGGAATGTAAAAGCTCCAAAGCCTAATTTCTCTTTTGTTTTCTCAGGAGTAAGTGAGGGATGTCTGCACAAAAGTCTGTATCTCAGCAGGGCCACTAAGTTATTATATAAGCAGAATTTGTCTATATGCCTTTCTCTTGCCTGAAGAATATTTGAAGTAATGAATAACAAAGAAAACAGTTGCTTTTTCTAATTTTCACTGAAGTCTGTATTACCAAAATTATATTACATTATCAAGAGTGAATGCAGTGTTCAGAAATTAGTAAACCTTTGAGGATTATACATGTGTATCTCAGTGTGATTTGAAAGCAATCCACAGGTCCTTCTACCATATTAGACTTTTCTTATTAGTTTATTTCAATTTCAAACACTGTCTCAAATTTGGATATATTTGTAATGTATCAGGCAAATTTCAAATACACTTAAAATATAAATCTCAAAATACGTTCCAAAGAATCATGTGAATGGAAACAATTCTGATAGCATGTGACAGAAATACATACACTTTGGCCATTTTCCAAAGCAAGTAAAAAAGAACAGTGAGTGATTTTTGAACATATATTTGAATCATTGTTAGTATATGAATCTTTCGTAGAAAGAGCCTCAGTAGTCAGTATGCTTTCAAACCTGTTATCATTTTTAATTGCCTATGTAAGTTGAAATCTACAGTTATTAGCAAATAGAACTGTTGTATTACACAGGTGCTGCCCTGAGGATGTGGTCTCTGTCATACAGCTCTTTACATTTGTTCTTGTTCAGTTGTAATTTTTGCACTCATGGATGGGATTTGTCTCTCCTCAGCCAGGTTTGTGTGCTTTCCAAATTTGGTGGGGGGAGGCCCACAGACAGACACAAACGTTTTCCAAGGGGCAATTCATCTGCTCCTATAACATTCAGTGGCTGGGACATCTTGAGCTTTCTGCAATGCCTCTGTCAACTTTTTCCAGCAAAAGGTGGGTAGAGATGATGCTGGCTGCCATAAACCATTAGCAACAGTCACCTGTTGCTATAGTTTTCAGTGAGCATGATGCAAAAATAATTATTCACAGGACACTGCTCTAACACTGCCCACAGACTGTCAGACTCTTAATCTTCTTAGTCTTGCTACTGATGCTTCAGTCTTTTAGCACAGGAACAGGGGAAGAGAGTTCTTAACATTGGCTTTTTGTGTTCTAGACCCTTGCTCTTCTGACAAAGTTCCCATCCAAGCTGAGATAAAAACACTCAGGCAGGGATTTTTTCTCCCATCTTTTCTTGGTCCTTGTTAACTGATGGTGTGATGCAGCCATTACTACTTTGCAGCTGCTGCCAGCTTGTAAAACTGTTTCATACTAATTAGAACATCAGATTTAGAGTGCTGGAAAGCTCAGACCAGCATTTATGCTTTTGTGAGGGCTGCCATCACTTGCAACAGGGGCTGATCTGAAGAATGCTGCGGCATAATATGGGTCTTTACAGCTCATCACAAAGCTCATAGTTGGATTCCGAATTACTCTGTAGAGGGGTCCCAAAGGGAACATACAACCTGTACTGACTAGTTGGTTTTATACTCCTTAGTGATAACTGGATGGGGGCTTGCCTCATTAAAAGGCATGGGCTCCTGTAGAAGGGGGTAAACATCCGTTTCCTCAAAGTAAGGGCTTGATGGTCCAGTCCCATGTCCTTTCTAGTGCAGAAAAGGGATAAATAACTGCAGTGAGTCACAAAATACTTATTTTGACTTGTTTTACAAGAATGTTTCTGACTTCAGTTGTGTTTCCTGTCTTAAAAATTTAGAAGAAAAATTAAGTTAAAAAGAAATAGGAAGCAAGATGAAAAGGAAAATTAACTTACAGTAGTGCTAAAAATTTAAAAGCCAGAAGTTAATGCTAAATCCTAAAAGGTTGAGATCCAAATCTTGAAAAAAAATTAAGATTTTTATATCCAAGAAAAATCTTCTATAATTAAATAAATGCTGAAAACAAACAGGGTTTTATAGAACATTAGGTAATTTATGAAAAAAATCATTTTTAATAGTTTCTAATTGTCCAATCAGTATTTTTTGGGTAATTTTCCCCTCTTGAAAATTTTCTGATAGATTGGTTGTAAATTGCCATTTTTCAGGTATAATTGCGTTGTTTAATTCATATGCTTTTTGCGTGGACGCGCACGTGTGTGTGTGTGTGTGTGTGTTGGCATGATCTTGGGGGGATGTGGGTTTAGTTTAGGATTTCTCCAGGGTAATTTCTGGTAAGTTAACTGTGACAGGGTTTTTAATCACCATAGTCAGTTCAGATATAAAAGGTTTTGTTTACACATTAAAACATCAAAACCTCTGTTAAAAACTGTGTAAACTATTTTGTGCAATTGTTGCTTCCCTTCTAAATTGAGGGAGATGATTATTAGTTTAAACAGCTCTGTAGCCTCACATCTGTGTGTATTTTCAGTGTCCGACTGCATTTTTGGCTCAGGTGAAGGAACATACAGGCATGGAAGGACTCATTTGCAAGAAAATTTGTCCTAGAAATAGGAATTTTTACTTCAAGTAAAAATAGCTAAGAGTTCTGTTCCTTGTAAGTGGGGAAACAGGACAGTTATGCTATTCTTGGTATCACTTTGTCCAAACATTTTAGTATTTTCCTGTTTGTCCATGTAAACTAGTCAAAATATAGAAGTTTGGTGGGTTTTAGATGTCTTTAGGCCTTTCTTTCTTTGTGTGGAAAATATTTAGAATTTAATTTACACATTACTTCTTCATTTTACTGCAGTGATAATTAGTACCTCATTCACAGGACTGTATTTATCTTCTGTCTGTCACTGTGTAATCAAATAACAAGATAGTTAACTCCTAAGCCTTATTCCTGAAATGTCAACTTTGAGTGGTGGAATGGAGGAAAGGATAGGAAAGAAGGTGCTTCTCTTTTATGGATTGGAAATGCTGTGCCACCTTTCATTACAGCTTTGAGGCATTTACTCAGAGGCACAGACCATTGTTAGAAGGCAGGCAGGTCTTTTTTCTCTTACAGGCTGAGAGTCAGACACAAATGGCCCAGAACCAGAAGAAGAACCCCTTTTGGCATCAGTCCTCAAAATCCTTGGTAAGCTACTGCGTGGCTTTGGACAGGTCCATAAGCATACAATTTATTGGCCTTGAAGTCCCATAGGCACCTGTATTTCTGGTTGAGGATGTGTGCAGATATTTGGTGTTGACAGAGCTGAGTGACTCAGGCCAGTTTTCATTCTTGACTCCCATTTAAATCCATAAAATAGTTGTCCTTCTGTCTGTTCCTTGGGGGCTCAACCAAGCTGGCATTTTTGGGAATACCTATCATACCTGTGTAAGAGTCTGATGGAAAATGTGATGGTAGCAGCTGCTTTGTCTCACTTCGTTTCCCTGTGCAGTGCATTAAACACAAGAAGTCCAAAATTTGGTATTGTAATTGGTAAGGTATTTATGTCCCTGGTTGAATTTATTATTAAATGACTTTCTCAGTGTCCAGTAATGTTTTATTTGCAAGTCTGGAGCTGATGAGTTTTTGACTTTTGACCTGTAGTCTTAACATGCAGTTCTATTGTCTCTGACAAACTGTTAGATTCAGCTGATGACTATTTCTGCTAAGGAAAAAATTGCTACACTAAATCGGAGATCTGATTAATTGATAAATGCACTAGTCCATCTAATTTACGATCTTTCTGGCAGATAGTCATATTATTGCAAGTAAAATACATGAAAAATAGCAATCATTCAAAGATAGCATGATTCATTATTGACTAGGCTAATGTATTTCTCTTAGGCACACATAGTCCTACCAAGAGAGTATGTGACTTTGAAACACGCAGAGAAACACTCTTTGAATGGCACAGTATTTTCTGAAGAGTGAGGAATAGCTCTTGTCTGTATCCCTGACAGCACTCAAGACTAGATAACATGACTGTATTAACAGGCCCATGTATGTTACTTCTTCAACGATAGAAATGTTGCTCGGTGAGATTTGTAGCTGCAGATGATACATCAAAAAATTTCCTGAGCTTCATTGTTCACCACAGAGACACAAATCAGTCCTTCCAAGTGTTCAGATGTTTCCGAGTGGTGGTTGTGCTATGTGACCATCTGCCATCTGGTGATGGAATTGTAATGGCTTTGAACAATGATGTAGTCATCAAAAACCTCAAGGAACATGACAAATAAAGGAGTGCAATATTCTCCACTGTTTCACTTAGTAAGGAGAGTGATTTAGCAAAGCCTTGTGTGTGGGAGTTTTAAAGTATGCGCGGAACCACGCACCTCAGGAAAGATGGTCTGTGCTTAAATTGGGGGCTGCAGTATAGTACTCAAAGCCCACATTGTAGTCTTCTGCCTGCATTTTGCCGTCTCTTTGCAGAATACTTAAGCAGTGATTTATTTAGGAAGGCTTAATTTGGTCATTCAGCTCCCCTGTGTTTAATCCCTTGAGCACAGGAAAAACACGCTGCAATAAGAGATCTTTATTTCATGTGTTTTTTTATCAAAGGGTAAAATGACATACTAATTAGAAGATTGTTTTCCTGAGTCTCAGGGTGAACAGTTACTCACAGATCTGCAAACAGAGTAGCTGGTTCTGGAGGTTTAACCTGTGAACAGCATCACAAAAGCACAATTGCATGCTTCTGACCTAGTTGCATTCTGGGCATTGTGAGAGGAGCGAGGCCAAGCAACAGATAACCGTGGGCCAGGTGATAGTAGCAGAGGAGAAGGAGGAAGTGAGTCCTTCCTAGCAAGACACAAGGAAGAAGATGCTGGAAAGATCATCTCTGGCGGCATCCTGCTATGCACAGGAATGCCACAGGATAGGTGGAGGTCAGTGCAAGTAAATACAGCAGTGAGCACAGAAGCTGGAGCACCTTTCACTGAGCAAAGCTTTGCAGTTTGTTGGCTGCACAATTGTGCCTTCAAATTAAATGGAAAATTATCCTTATTCCCTGTGAAAGATTGAGCATGGTCCCAGAACAATGATCCAGAACATTTCTCCCAACTATATCACGTGTTTTCCCACAAGAATAGAAGGGGTGGCTGAAAGCAAGACCTAAATGGCACATAACTTGGGCTGAGACTTGTATTCAGCTGCTTACGGGGTGGGGGTTTATTTTTGTATTCTGGTTAGCTTTACAAACATACCTGGTTTGACATAATTTTATATTCTGAACTGTAAGCCTTAGCAAAAAGTACAAATCAGTAATTTATTACCAACAAGTGTGGAGTTGAGCATTAGATATTTAATAATAAGATAAGTTGGTGAACACTGGTTACAAAATGTGTCGTACAGGAAGCTGTTGAAATTGATAACTAAACCAAAACTTAACTTCTCCAGTACATGTGTAAATTGTGAGTACAGTGCATTCATTTTATGCCTTGCACACTGTCTAGGATTCTGGAAAATCACTCAACTTTGTTTTAGAGCTATAGGTTCTAGAGATTGAGTATTTCCTTATGTCTGTCAGGATTCTAAAAAGTCTTCATGGATCATGAGCCTCTTAAGTACATCTCTGTCCCATAAGTAAACAGAGTAATGAAATTCACAGGTTCAGACTTAATGCCAGAATTGGAAAGAATTGTGATATAACAGTGACATGCAGGAGTCCATTCCTTTTTTGTATGGAATTTGTTTCCTCATCAAGACAGCACCTTCTTAAGGTTTTTCTAAGAGTTTTCTTTTTGTGGTGTTCTTTTCATGTAGTGAATACCTGCTTCTTCAGTGCTTAATTGTGATTTCTACAGCACTTGCTATTTAACCTATTTTGCGATCCAGTGAGTCATCAGAATACTGCCAGGCTCAGGGATCCTGACATTTGCTTTTCCTTAGCAAAGTTTGCACAGGCAGAAGAAAATGCATCGAGTCTGGGCAGAGCAGAGCCAGGCAACCTCTCCAGATCACTGCTCCTGGAAACTGAATTTGGGCAGGGAGCTCTGGATCGGGGTGTATTTGTTATTTCCACATCTTTGCCAAATATAGTCAGTGGGTAAACTAGTATTTTGGTCCACACCTATAATGGGGTAAAGGCCTGTACTTAAGTCAAGGTTGGGGGTTGTCTGTCTACTGTTTGATCTCTCCTGTTGACTTTCCAGGTTTCCAGGTCAGAACTGTCTACTTAGTCATGTTCTGTGCCAGACATAACCTACACCAGCACAGTAGCTATGATTAGCCTACTCACTGTTTGTGACTGAGATGACAGAGCTTATGCAGTTTAGCCAATATTATTATGTATGACCCAGAAATGTAACTTAGAAACCAAGAGTACATATTCTTTACACAAAAAATTCAGTACAGGCCCCACAATGGTCTATATCGGATAATTGTGAATTATATGTTTTTGCTGAAGAGCTGCATCTAGAGTTTAGATAAAACATTTAAAATTCAGTAAATTTAAAGTTTTGAAACTGTTAATTGTCCCTTACATTTATAATAACTTCATAGAAAATAGGTTCAAACTAAAAATTGAAAGATCCTGCGTGAGCATATGGAAACAGTACATATAGAACTGGGGGAAAAAAAGGTTTTCCACAAAAGCATTTAATTGAATCTGCTTATTCTTATGAAAAATTTGTTTGGGCTAGCTGGCCTTGCCTGACTTTTTTTTCTGTAATGTTCCTGAGCACCCTGGTTGAAGCATGAGGTACGGTGGCAGTGTATGTGTAGCATACATTATTGAAACACATCTTTTCCAAAATAGCCTTTTCTATTCTCCCATCAGTGGTTGTTTTAAACCAAAATGTACCTGACTGTAATTAGCCCATGTTTTAGAGTCTTACGTGAAGAAGTCATTCATTTACCAAACCACACTGCAGAAATTTTGCCCAATCTGGACTTGAAGGCTGTATTCAGGTTCCTGCTGGGAAGCATAGTTCACAGAGGAGGCTGAGACAGGCAGTGTCCTTTAGCCTCCCTGCTGCAGCTGGAGCCAGCTGTGCTGCTCCTGGAGTGCCCCAGGGCTTCTCTTTGTTTTTGAGGACTCAGGTATGCTGTTATCCTTCACAGTCTCATTTGAGATTTGATTTTTCAAAAAGACACACCAGAACATCAGAAAATAGAAGCTGGGCATTTTGAACATCTGATTCACTTCAGGGAAATCAGCGCTCCTGTGCTTTGCTGACAGGGCTGTAATCACAGGCTGAGGCAGCGCCCCCGGGACTGCAGAAGCTGGGTCCCATCCTGCAGCGCCATCACCACATCCCACCAGGGGGGATTGCTGAGGTGTCCTTGGGGCACAGCCAGGCATCCCAGATGCTGCATATGGTCAGTTGCTGGGGTATATGGCCTATGGCACTTACATGGAAACCTCCATCTTGCTGTGTACTTCAGTGGCCTTTGTCTATTATGTTAAAACCTGTGGGTGCTTAGGGCAAAAATTGACAGGATAGAGTATGAGGTATGAGGCACTTTTTTTTGGTGTCTAACCTTACACCCTATATGGTAATGTAAGAAACAAGTGTGTGTATATAAATCTGTCTGTCTGTCTATCTATCTATCTGTCTATCTAAAAGTTTCTCCAAATCGTCAGCACAAATGCATAGGTGAGACTAAGTTACAGTGCAGACTTCAGGCAAGGCAAGGCATTAAAAAAAACCCAACCCACAAACACGAGCTAAACAAAAAACTCCACTTTACATGAATGATTGCAGGTTTAAACTGTGCATTATCTCATTCCCTTATGCTGAAACACAACAAGGGACATCCACTCCAGTCTTACATACCATTCTGGGGTCCTGTCAGAGACAATAGACATGGACATATTTAACACAAAAATAGTAGTTGGCCAATCAAATGACCTTTTACTGTCTACAGAAAGTTTTCTTCGACTAAAGGAACTATTGACCTGTCAGTCTCCCCTTAGTTCCTGGGAACATCATGGAACAGATCCTCCTAGAAGCTCTGCTAAGGCATATGGAGGACAGGAAGCTGATTTGAGACAGCCTGCACAGCTTCATCTCAGGCAAGTCCTACCTGACCAACTGAGTGGCCTTTTGTGGTGGGGTGACTTCATAGGTTGACAAGGGAAGGACTACAGATGTAATTTATCTGGATTTCTCTAAAGCCTTTGAAATGGTCACCCACAACATCCTTTTCTCTAAATGGGAGAGATAGATTTCATGGGTGGACTGTTAGGTGAATGTGATTGGGTGGTAGCATCCAGAGGGTAGGGGTCAAAAGCTCAGATGGATGGTCACTGAGGGAATTTAGTGACAAGTGGTATCCCTCAGGGATCTGTATTGTGGCCAGTGTTATTTTAGTATCTTCGTTAAAGACATGGACAAGGGAACTGAGTGCACCCTCAGCAAATTTGCAGACCTCCTACATCAAACTCAGGGTGCAGTTGACACCCTTGAGGGATGGTGTGCAATCCAGTCTCATGATGTTTAACAAGATCAAGTGCAAGGGGCTGCACATGGGGCAGGGCAACCCTGGTATAAATACAGGCTGAGGGTGAAGGGACTGAAACCAGCCCTGAGGAGAATGACTTGAAAGTGCCAGTGGATGAAAGGCTGGACATAATTTGCCAATGTGTGCTCACAGCCCAGGAAGCCAGCTATATCCTGGGCTGCATCGAAAGCAGCATCGCCAGCCCATCCAGGGAGGGGATTCTGACAGTCTGATCTGGTGATACTCCACCTGGAGTGCTGCATCCAGCTCTAGGGTCCTCAGCACGGCAGGGACACTGACTGGTTGATCAGAGGGATAGAGCACCTCTCCTGTGAGGAAAGACTGAGAGAGTTGAGACTGTTCAGCCTGGAGAAGACAAGGCTTTGGGGTGACCTAATTGCAGCCTTCCAGTGCCTGAAGGGAGCCTACAGGAAAGATGGAGGGAGACTTTTTACAGAGCAGTTAGTGACAGGACAAGATAGGGGAATGGTTTCAAACTGCAAGAGACTAAGTTTAGACTGGATATTAAGAAGTTCTTTACAGTGAGGGTTCTGAGACACTGTGACAGAGTGCCCAGAGAAACTGCGTATGCACCATCCCTGTTTGTGTTCAAGACCAGGTTGGATGGGGCTCTGAGCAACCTGGTCTAGTGGAAGGTGTTCCTGCCCATGGTAGGGGAATTTGAACTAGATGATCTTTAATGTCCCTTCCAAACCAAACCATTCTATGATTCTATGATAAATGTCCCAACTATGTTGCCCTTGGTATTTCCAGTAGGTATTGAGCATCTGAGTTTTTAATTTTAAAAATTCTTTCCTAAAAATGAAAGAAAAATTCACTGAAAGTATATGGAGTCTAAAACCAGGCTAGTAATTTGACACTTTGTAGGTATGCTTCAACACCAAGTGAAAATAGAGAACTTGACTCATATACTTGGTCACTCCATACTTAGTCAGGCATTAGATGTTGAGGTAGGAAAAAATCCTGACAGCATGAATAATGTGGTAGCAGACTAGACAGACAAGGGGCAATAGAGGTTATCACCAGAGACATGTAAATACTCTTGAGCTGAGACTTCAGGATAATACAGTGAGCAGCTCTGTGGATGATGCCAAGTCTGGCTACATGATTCAAGTAATTCCTCCTTCCACAAATTCCTTTATCTGTGAGTCAGTGTGTGTAAATAAGGACTGCAGCCAGACAACTGAAGAAATAATTTGGATTCTTTCAGCTAAGCAAAGACATGTCCATGACATCACCCTTATTCTCAAATATCTGCTCTATTATTGAAAGCATGACTTCATTCTAAAGAGTAGTTGCTTATTGTGATGGTTTTAGTTTTTTCCTAAGCCCAGTACCCTTTATGAGAGGACACTTATGAGTGTACAGATATTGAGACTGTTCTTTATGAAAGCTTTTGATGATTGCATGTGTGACACATAAGCATTGGAGAAATGTAGTCAGTACTTGTGTAATCAAGATCAGAATACAAAACTATGTTGATTTTTTTCCAGTTGGAATCAGTAAGAGTAAATAGAAGGGACTGTAATTAGGCTGTAACAATGAACCATGGAGGAGCCTGTTAACATTTGGCCAAGTAACAGATTCTTCAGGGAAAAAGAACGACTACAATAATGGTCCTCAAGCTGGATATTATAAAATAATTCTGTTCTGCTGCAAATGAGACTTTCAAAACACAGGGACTTGCAGGATGAAATACTATCTGTAAAACATGGGCTGCCATCCTTAAATTATTCTTGGACCAGTGATAATCTCTCCAGTTTAACACTAGTTCAAGTACACGTGAACCAGTTGAGAAGCACAGCCCTGGAGTCCTGGAAGACCAGTGATCAGAGATTTAGAAAATACAACCTAGACAATATGCAAGGGCTATGTTAGCTAAGGAACATAACATATGTTAGTGAGGAAGTCTTTTTCCTGTTTAGTCCCTGAATATAGAGTGGCTTTTCTATGCCAACCCTGGCTGAAGAAATCTAATATGCTGCTCATTATAATGATTTAGAACTTAATCATGACGTGAAAGAAAATGCTTGTGAAATACTGTACACACTGTTTTGAAAACACTCCTTGCAGTGGAGAGAATGAGGCAGAGAATGTGACTTTTTCAGAGAGAAGG
>VWZD01010116.1:43404-53569 GCA_013396695.1 Sakesphorus luctuosus | reverse complement strand
AGAGTGAAAGACCATATCTGGAAAGAACATTAAAATGATGCAAGATAACATCCTGACATTATCTGTACAAATAAATATTTGGCATTCCTCAGCAAGCAAAATTTAGCTGACAAAGTAAAACCCTCGCGTAGGTAAGCTGAACCTATGGAAGCTAACCATAAATAAGTTATTAATGTGACTATGAGGATAACGGTGTGATGAAGTACTTTACCAATGAACATTGTAAGAGATTTTAAATCACAATTGAATAGCTCCATGAAATATAAGCCTGTTTCAGTTTATAATTGTCTGATCTTCATACAGATGATAAAGATCTATAGACTGCAGATAGCCCAAATGGTTTTAAGATGTATGCAACCTAAACACAGGAGAACAGGGATACAATACAAATACAAAGTGAAGTTTCAGGAATCTGAGAGTAGACTGAGCATCTGATCTTCACTCTTCAACTTTTCTTTTTTTCTTCTTTTTGTCTCCTCTTGAGTAGGAAAAAAGCTTCATTATTGCAGTTTCTGTCCACAAAGAGAAGAACCAGAGAGGGCAGGGTCTGTTCTGAATCACATCTGAAGTTCTTGTAGCTTGTGTGAAAACTGGTGACAGGATAAATTAGGAGCCCAGATCTGTACTTCTTTCAAGGGAAAAGCAGTTATAAGGCATTTATTCAGACTGGTAGAGACACCCTGTCCAGTCAATGCACCTCATTCCAACCTTGCTTTGCCATAGGTTGCTGTTTGTCCCACCAGTGGCAAGGGACAAGTCCCAGGAGAGAGCTGGAGTTCTAGGAAGGGCTGAAGGGATAAGGCAGGGTAGATAGGAGGGGAAGCCGTGGTGATCACAGGCACATGAAGCAATACCTGAAGTACTGAGAGGAGGTGAGGGGAAAAAATTAGAATATGAGTGGAACATCTTGGCAGATGAGGACACTTACAAAAGCACTTTACTGGTCTGCCTGTATGAGCAATAAATTGTTTCTCCTGTGCCATTCACTCCACATCCCATACTCCTCAAACTAGAGTTTATTTTTAGCACAGAAGCTATTCTAATGTCTTCTGTTTAAATTATTGCAAGGCCATGAAGAATTACTCCTTTTCCCATTAAATAATTTTCCTCAAATTTATGAGTTAAATACAACCTATGCATTGAGGATAAAATTGTATAAAATCGTAATTCTAGGCTGAGATATGACCACACATAGTTTAGCACTCAGTTTAACTGAAATTTATTGCCTTATTCTCTTTAGATTACAAATTATGTTCCTAATTGAAATACTTTTTACTTTCAAGCACAGAGTTGTGCACTTGTAAGTCTGGCAGTTGAAAACCAAGTACACTTTTTAATCAAAGAGACCAGACCTTACGATGTCATTTTATAAATATAATCTTTAGTTTTTCTCCTCTTTTATGATCAATGAACTGCTTATTTGTGTTTTATAGTGAACAAAATCGGGTTGAAGAATGCACAAGGGCACCCTCAACATAGGAGTTGGAAGGAAAAACCACACACTTCAGCTATTGGCACTGAAACAGATTAGTGTTTGGACTTAAGAATTGTAAGCTCTGCTTTAGGCAGCTACTAGAGAGATTCTTGGGGTGCTAATGGTACTGTGAATCCAAACCTGCTGCTTACAATACTTCAAATTTAGACGTACAATGTGCCATCAGCAAAGTCTTTCCAGAAAAAAAAATTCCTCAGTTGCTTGGAGATTTTTTGTCAACTATTTTTAATTATTATTATTTTTGAATGAGTTTTGTCCCATGAGTAGAAGGAGAGGCCGACAGAGACAACAGGAAAGATTATGTTTATTCTTCAGAGGGGCATTGAAAAAGAGGAATCCACTAAATTTGTTAGTGTGAAAGAACACGTCATCTTGCAAAGGTTTAAACACTTAACAGCAAAAACAGAAGGAAATTTGAGATGCTTCTGGAAGAAGTCTCTAATTCATATGCTAGCCTTTTCTTCTTTTTTTAAAAGCTCATCTAGATACTGTAGTAAACATTCTTATTTTGTCATTTAGGCAGTTGTGTTAAAATTCAGAGTAGTCTTACCACATACTGCTGGAGGCAGAACAAATCATGGGAAAGAGTACATTTTGGAATGTCATTTTCTCTTCTGTAAGTATATACAATAGTTCTGTAAAAAACAAAGGAATTAGAATGTGCTATTCTTTAAAGTAGTAATGAACTCAGAGAGGAAAATTTAGAGAGACTTAAAAAAAGAACAATGTAAAACAAAATGAACCAGTTATATTGCAGTTGAAATAAAGAGTCAGATTTTTACATGAGCCTAGTATCACTGATTTAGAACAGTGGGGTACTGGAACAAAACTCCTGAAATGTTTCAATGCTGATCCTTCATGCATGCCAAATGGAAAGCTGTTCTCACACATGGTATTTTGAGAATGACTAAATGTGGAGTCTGTTCTTGTGATTATTCCAGGGCTGATTTTGCTAATCACAATGTCCAAGTGTAGCATGTTTGTACCAAAGTTAGACCTGTATCACTGACTTTTTCCATCCGTGAAGACAGTACTCCTATTCATGTGGACTGTTTTCACCCTAAGTTGGGTTTATATTGACCCTCTTTTTCCACAAGTGCTTCATAAATATGCCAGAAGTAAAGCCACAGTGTTTCTCTTTCACTCTGTCTCAGTTATACTCAGAATTCTGTTAAAACGAACCATCCATGATGTAGGAACAACTTTTCCTATCATGCTAACAACACAGGAAATACACTGGAAGCGTGAGCATGACTGCAGAAGTTAGTTGTATTTATCCTCTCCAGGAGTCTGTATTTCCTGAGCAAAGAGTAAAAAGCCTCTTTTTCTCCAAGAACTCAGTACTGTTATAAAATACTTATATAAAACAATAATGTGCATTTTTACATCAAGATTATCCAAAACATCCTCGAGAAATTATTTTAGAGAATTTACAATGAGAACATTACTGGGATTTGATAAGGTCTGCATGATAAATTGCTTTTGCTATCAGTTATGGACTTTGGACAGCACAGTGTTAATAAACCTATTGCTTTCATGTGCAGAATGTTAGAAAAACTGCAACTCAGCAAGATGCTTTTAAAACTGTGACAGACACAAGGAACATGAGTGAGCTTTTCGTGGCAGGAATACCATTAAGAGCACTAATTTTGTTCCTCTTTATGAACAGTAATTTAAAGAATTATACAGAATATATGTAACAAAATGCTCACAAGCAGAGAATGTAGAAGAGTTCATCCTATAACTCCTCAGGTATTTATTTAGAGAAGCTGTCCAGGAGCAAGTCAGAGGGACATTGTTTTTCTGTATTGAAAAGAAGAAGAAAGAATTTTAAGAATTTTATTCCCTACTCATACCTATGATCCTGTTAATGGCATAAGAGAAATTGGGAATGAGATGTTTTTGCTGTCTTGATTATTCTACCTCCTTAAATTACTGTTTTTCTGATGTTTTAAGGATTTATGGATGTATTCTCAAATAATACTATTGAACACCAGGTCCCACTCAAGAACTGTGGGCAGAATGTCTGGTTGGGTATATCTGTGAGGTCTAAAGGCCTTGGATGTGAACACTTCCCAGGGTTTGGAACTTAGAAATCTGATATTGGAGGGCTGCAGGATCACCAGGTAAATCTTCTCCAGGTTTTTCACCTCAGTGTGGGGCCATTGGGAATAAACCATGGCTCAGACAGGGTTGTCTTTGCCTCAGTTTTGCCAGCTAAACCCATCTCCTTCAGTAGGCATATATTGCCACTTTGGGGACGCAAAGTTGGGTAATAGCTTTTCTCCAAATTCAGTTTAGCAAACAATTTAAACAAATCTAGTTCAAGAAGAAGTTGCATTCAAGTACTCCAACTGATAGAAGTACCTGCTGGAATATCTAAGAGAAAGAATCTTTTCACAGAGTTTTCCTGGGTTTTCTCTGCATAAATTAAGAGTTTCCTCTGGTCTTCCTTTCTTCACCTACATTGTTGCTTATTTACACTCTTTGCTTTCTTCCTCTTTAAGTTATCCTGTCACTCAAGCTTTTTCATTAAATGAAAATCATTACCCTGATGTCTTTGCAATGGTGGTATTTTTCATTCCATATGCCATGGCCTGTCCTTTTTTGTTTATTTTCCTTATTGCAAGTATCTGCAAGGACAATTAGCTACTCTGCTTGTACAGGATGTAGTATGATGCCAGCCCACCTTTTACTGCGTCAGTGGGCAGTATATGCAGAAATATGATGAACTTGCTTCAGCTGTACAGCAAGAACTTGTCTGTTGGCTGAGCTAGGAAGCTGGCATGGGATAATCACATAGTACTCACTGAAATTTACTGTCACCACTGTGGTATTTATTTAGCTGAGTTGCTGAAAACCAGTAACAGGGAAGCGAGAATAAAATTCTGAAAAAAAAACCAAGGAAGAAGCAGGAGAACAAAAGAGCTAGACAGTCTATACCGATTCAGACAGAAGATAGGGTCAGTAGTACTTTTTACATGGGCCCATTTTCAATAGACTTGATTACAGAACATGAATGAAGGAGTATTTCTTCTTGAACTGATGTACACACATCTTTTACAGAACTCTTGTATTTTCTGATGTCAAGTACAAATCATGTCATGATCATAGGTCTAAATAATAGAGTTATTCTATCCTGCTAAAACAGTTCACCCTTATTTTTCACTGATGGCTGAGTGAGAGTTAAACTGCTGTTGAATAAGGTATCCCTATTAATTTCCCTAGGCTTACATGCACAATATGTGCTAGAAGTCAAAAACATATTGTATTTGAAGCATCCTGTTACAAAATTTAAGCATTTAATTTGGGCTTCTTGGCATGTATTTTATCTATCTGTGATAGAAGACAAAGTTTAAAAAAATCCACAGAATTTAGGACAAGATTGTTAAAAGGCTTCAAAGAATAAGATGTTCTTTCTCATATATGTAAAGCTACAGGGAAGACTGTGGGTCAATGAGTTCATGGAATCTCAGTTTATGGGACTTTCATGTGTCTGACATAATGAAACCCGAGAACATGCACAGCAAAAGAATCTAATTTACTGAAAAAATTTCACCTTGCCTAGGGTAAATTAGCTGTAGTCTCTTTACTTTTAAAAACAAAGGTAAGTGTAAGTTATTATAACCTATTTTTGAAAAGTTCATATTGCTTGCAAAATGAAGAGTGTATTTTTCAGTCTTTTCAATGTCAAAAGACAAGTGGATGTTACAATGTCCTGCTATCCTTTCAGACTCAGTGTAGGAGTAAGAAGTGCAACTGTGAGCCCAAACTCTGATTCAATTTGATTTGTTTCTCTTTCTCCACTTATTTCAAGGAACCTCCTTTTGGATCTTGCTTATGTGTTTATTTCTGCTCTTTAGTGCCAGAGCAATAGTTGTGTTTAACCTCTAACTGGAAGACAAAATTATGATCATTTTTAGCTTACCTTAGCAGCGTTCTCCTTGCACTTAAAGTAGAAGAAAATCAAAATTAAAGTTTTCTTGCTGGCTGCAAAAGAAAGAAGGGGAAAGATTAATAAGCAAGCACAAAAACCTGTGATAAAAGCATAAAATTTCAACACATAGTGGCAGTCTGATAAATCTGCATCATGTTGGTCACTATCAAAACAATTTTAAAATTAAAGTGGAAAATAATGAGATGTGAATACTGTAAGACACAACTGGATTAATATTAGTACATTAATTTCTGTTTATGTAGGTTAGATATGTATTAGTCTACCTTGTGCACTGTTATCTTTAGGAAGGAAGGGGTACTTGGAACAGCGGAGATCAGTGAGCACTATGGTTATTGGATTGAGTGGGGACACGGTTTGAATCCTCACTCCACAGGAGTAATAGGCAGTGCTTCTCCACTGTGGCTTGGGCATCAAACTTGGCACTTCTTCCACGGAGAAATTCCATTGTGAAACTCAGATGTCCTGAACCAGAAATATTCAAAGAACTCCTAAATTGGACCTCATCACTCTTAGTTTTACTCAGCTTTAAATGCTGAAGAACTTATTTTCAAAACTCTCTGAAGAGTTTGTGTCTTTTGTCAAGAGCTCGAAATTTACAGTCAGCAAGCACCAACTAATTTGTTTGTATACATTATTTGTATAACTCAATGCAGATTGGTTTTCTGTAATAGCAAAAAACAGGCCACAACCAAGCCAATAATTAGTCAAAAGTTTAACTGAACTTTGACAAAAAACATTGTTAAGTCATGCAAACTGACATGCAGGTGAACTACCACTGTTTGCACAGCAGAAATTAACACAAAACCTAGAACCATCACTGTCTGTGGCTAGGTAGGAGGTTTAGGCAAGAGGATCCTAGCAGACATTTCATTGATGTCAGGGTCCAGCTTTGAGTGAGTTGAAATTTCTCTGCTGATACTTGGTTTGGGGTTTTGGAGGGTTTTTTGAGTGGGTGAGGGGACATTATTGCTCTTTTTGTTTGCTTGGTTTTTTGGGTTTTTTTGAGGGAATTGTTTGGTTGGTTGGTGGGGGTTGTTGTTTTGGGTTTGTGGTTTGGATTTTTTGTTCTGTGGGGTTTTATTATTTTATCTTGGTTTTGATTTATGGGTTGTTTGGGGTTTTTTTTGGTTTTGTTGTTTGGTTGTTGTTTGTTGGTTTTTGGGTTTTGGGTTTTTTTGAGAAATTCTATTTTGTATTTGGAAGAGCGAAAGCTTAGTAACTTCCATTGAACTCTGAGGATGAATCTGTGAAAGGGAATTTGCAGATCTTTCATCCTCCCTCATTTTTGCTCATTTGTTATCATATGTGGAAAGATACCTAACATTCCAAGATTTCTGTGGATGAAGCTGTGAATTCATACCCACCGAAAAGTTGATGAAGAACTCTTCTGACTTTGTCGTTTACTTGAGAAAGCTCCACTGAGGTTGTTACCAGCTGATAAATTATTGAAAAACATGACTACAAAATACTGAGGAAGGAAATTGTATTCCTTTGTAATACAAGTACTAACAAGTTCAAAAATTTAATACTACTGAAAAAACAGACTGCTCAGAAACAATCATAAATACCACCTTTTGTGGACAGTGGAATGATAGAATGACACAATACAAAGCTTTTCCTGGTAGCTGGTTTTTGCTGGCATTTACTCTCCCTGTGTTTTGTTGGTTTCAGAAGTTGCATAATAGCACATGATTTTTCCCTACTCACGTGCATATTTATTAAGGTCTCTTTCCCTTAACTATTGATGACGTAAACTAAGATACCTGAATTTGTGGTTGAGGGAACACCGCAACATCGACGCGTCTGTCAGCAGTGTTGATGGAACAACTAGCAAACCATTTGGCAGCACTGAGCAATTAAAGTTAGAGTCATCTTAGGCTTGCACCAGAACGTATCAGCTGCCTTATCTTATTAAATTGATCTATACGTGTCAATCAAGTGAGAACAATGCTAAAATGTAGGTTAAATTAACTAACAAAGTATAGTTTTAATTCAAAATTATAGTCAGGTGGTTTCGTAGTCATAGAATGGCTTGTGTTGGAAGGGACCTTGAAGATCATCTAGTTTCAGTCCCCCTGTCATAAGCAGAGACATCTTCCACTAGACCAGTTGGTTGCTCAAAACCACATCCAATCTGGCTTTGAACATATCCGGGGATAGGGCATCCACTGCTTCTCTGGGCAACTTATTGCAGTGCCTCAGCACCATCACAGTAAAGGATTTCTTCCTAATATCTAATCTAAACCTACCGTCTTTCAGACTGAAACTATTCTGCCTTGTCCTATCACTACACCACCTGGAGCTGTAAACAGTATCTCTTTCATGACACATTTTTCACCAAGATCTTTAACCATTTTCCAGTGCAGGTCACTACTAAATAATTTGATCATCAGAAATATTAAGCTCTAGATACAGTTTTTATTATATAGCAAAGACTAAGTATAGAATAGCTTGTAAGCACGTTCGTTTTTTCATATTCATAGAACATCACATTGCTATAGCACATTGCAGTCTCAGGTATGTTTTGTAATAGGAGATATCAGAAAATATTTCTTCAGATTCTTGGTGTTCCTGCACTTGTGTAGATATTTGTGTGTAATTAAAATAAATACAAAATGGTACTTCTTTTGTAGGTACTTTTTGTTCGCATTAATGTCTCACTTGTGAAAGTCTCTGCATAGAAGAAAGCAGCAGTGACTCATAACTCTGAAGTTATGTCTGCATACTGATTCTAAGCTTTTTCATTGAGCCCTTTTCTCTAAATCTTTTTTATATTCTGACTGAGCGCACAAGCTGTGTTTGATAACTTAAAATTATTCATGTTCTTGTATGAACAGCGTGAATATTTAGGAGTATACTGTAAGTTTGCTTTCCCTGGGTAGTCATGCATGTAATTTGAAACCAGCTTTCTATAAATCGTGTTAAAATATGTTGATTTACAGAATGTTCAGACTGAATAGGTGTGTTTTACACTTGACTAGAAATAATAATTTGAAACCTAACTACCAGTCTTTATGTGTAGCTGTACTATGCTGTCTTTAACAACTCTGCAGTTTTAGTCAGCTTGTGTCCATTGTGATATTTATAAAGCATGATTTCTGAGAGTAGCCAGATCTATATAACTATTAAGGGGATGATTTTGGAGGAATCTGTGTTTAACACTGAAAAATATTCTTTATCCTCAGGAACAGAAAACAAGAGTGATTCTACAGTGCAGGGGGTTAATTAGATACAGCAATCTGACCTTGAGTTTTGGCTTGCTAAGTCCAGTTCTGTGATGACTGACTGGTCTGAATAGCTGCTATCAAGATGCAGTTTCTTCCTTGTTGCTGTCCTTCTCTTGCTACACCTTCAGGAGTCGTGGGTCACATATTTCTGGATGACATTATGACAGTAATTTGAACACTCTGATTCCTTCCTGTTGTTTATTCTGGAGCAGTTCCAGGCACATTGAGAGAGTTATAAGAAGATGACAGAGGATTGTTGCCATGTGGGGTTTTTATTTTGCATCTTTTGCATGGTGCATGTATTCCTTCTCTTTCTGACACATACTGTCATTCCCTGACACCTGTTGGTGACATAAGGTACAGTGCACTTTTCATGGTAAGAATCTGATTTGATGCGTGTAGGCAGATTTTTTTAAGAGAACATAAAATACAGTAATTGTTTTATTTTTCTATTCCTTTCTATGGAAATCCATTTAAAAAAAGCCACTTTGCAACTTAAAGAGCTGCTTTTCCAACTCAGAACCTTTGTGAAAAAGTTATATACCCATAGCCATTACTTTGGCTTGAACTTTGTCTGCTTTAGGCTGGTAGTGGAAGGTCATAAGAAATGTTGAATTAAGCTTCCCTGATGTAAACTAAGAGTACTGGCTTTGAATATTTAATGAGCCCATCCATACACATTGACTCTGTAAAATTTTTAAGTACATCACTTTAGAGCAAGAGTTCATCTGGCTGCCTGTAAGTGCTATCGGTTAAGTTAAAAAAAAGGGAGTAAAATCTTTTCCTCCTTTGTTTACATATACCAACTCTTGACATCAATGCCGTTCCATGAAATAAAAGCATCAAGAAACACTGCAATTTGTTTTCAATAATGAGTATCTCACTCTAGAAGTGATCAGCAGTTAGGAAATACAAAGATTTCTTTCTCTTGTCTTACTTTCCCTCCTCCCTGTTCACACTGATTCATCCATGCCTGATTTTAACAACAAAACACGCCAGTCAAAGAATGTGCATATTTTTAAAACTTCTGTCTGTGATGCTTGGCAAGTTGCAATATCTGTCATTTCCCCAACTATTCATACCACAGTGACCATTGCCATAATTTATTTTTTTGCCAGTGAAAGTAATAGTCTTTTTTTTACAACCCTATCCCAGATACAAATTAAAAATAAGCTCGAAATAATTACATCGCTTTTTAAGCATATTTTTTGAGTTGTGGCTACTCTTTATGTCCAGAGGAAGGAAGAGAGAAGGCTAGGAACAACTTAAGATTCTCATCCAATCTTGGCATCAAATACAGGCCTTTGTTAATGCTGAATTTTCCTTCTTGTTGAAAGAAGGGAAAAGAGCTCTCATGTCATCAGAGATTAAATACTGAATGACACCATTAACACTCAGTCAAATACTGGGATTCTGTGCACTACTATCAGTTTCTTTCTTCTTTGTCCCTTTTCCTTTCTTAAATGGGAACAGCGCTGTTCAAAG
>VWZD01010116.1:0-33877 GCA_013396695.1 Sakesphorus luctuosus | reverse complement strand
ACAGCTATGAGCTGTGTCCCATAAGTCTTAATCTGGCTAATAGTACAAACTTCTTTTACATCTCTTGATTTTAATAAGCCTTTTAACTTAAAGTAGGAAGTGCAAAGGAGTTAAATAACAATTTGCTTCAGATTTTGCCATGTTCTGTAGTTATCTTTTGTTTGCCTTTATACTTATGCATGCTGGATCATAAAATCTTGAGGAATCCATCAGAAAAACGTGAAGTGAGGATATTGCAGTGGAGGGAGCCTTGTATTTTTCAGAGGAAAAACAACCTGACTAATTACTTGTTGACTTCAATAAACTGTGGACCAAATTGTCATAGAAAGACTGAGGAAACAAGCATCTACTATAATCTATGCAACACATATAAACATAGCCTGCCATTGTTTACTGGAACAGTGAATTCCAAGATGTTGTGTCATTTCATAAGCCTAACTATAAAAGCAAGAATAAATGCCAACCTTTGCATAGTTTTGAGCAAAATATATAGCGTTATGTAAGCTCAGTGTATTCACCAAAGCATTCAGCAACCACATTAGAAAATGTATTCTGTTCAGATAGACACTGTAATGAAGTGCTGCTCTGAATGCTGCTTTTTCTCCCATTTAAACACTTTAAAGGATTAAAAGCACAGCACTTACTTTACAGCAAATGAACCCAGGCTTTTAAATCTCAGCTGTGTCATGCAGCCTCCTTGTTGGTGAGCACCTCATGTCAGCAGTTTGAATGATGTCTGACATTAATTATGTGTCATTCACAAGATTGCCAGGCAGGAGAGTCTGGGGAATAAAAATCTATTTGAAAGGTTTTCATATGAGGTCTTACTCTCAATTTTTTGAAAGCACTTACATCTCTTGCAGAGCAGCACCCTACTAGTACTGTTGAGGAAGGAAAATGCTTAAAAACTATTAATTAATATTTGAAATGTATTGTTCTTGTTTGAAAGCCATATAAGAAACAGCTTTTACATCTGTTTGTGTGATAAATACAAAGCTGGGGAAGAGTACTTTGTCCTTGTCATACCACCTGGCTTGGTGCTGACACAGGAGAACTTACCTAGTGAGCATGTCAAAGCATTCAAAATTCATTGACAGATCGACATAAAACATTGTTAAATAATTAATTTGCCCTTTTTCTGCTAATAAATCTTAGAAAATGCTACATGACTACTGAACAAGTCAAAGTTTTGGTTTGGGGCCTTATGTATGTGCTACCCTAGATTTCTTTTTTTCCCTATACAGTTTTCAGGGATACTGTTCCCTCCGTTTACATATATGCATGCATGGATGACAGCATTCCTTAAAATCTAAAAATGGCTTAAATTTTTGTTGAGATAACTTCCTTCAAAGTCTAGAATTTAAATCTTTTCTTTGTTGTGTTTATGGTCAGTTTGTGAATATTGCAGAAGTAAGCAAGTCAAGTAGCTTGTTAAACTAATCTCGGACAGTAATTTTTTCTTTCAAATGGAATTGAGTCAATGTATCTGGGGTAAGTGTCCATCTCTCCTTCCAGAGTAACAAGTGATAGGACAAAAGAAAACAGCTTCAAGTTGTACCAGGGCAAATGAAGACTGGATATTCGGAAAAATTTTTGCACTGAGTTGCCAAGCATTGGAACAGGCTGCTCAGAGAAGTGGCAGTCACCATCCTTGGATGATTAAGAGGACCTGTAGATGTGGTGCTTGGTGACCTGGTTTAGTGGTGGACTTTGCATTGCTGTGTTAACAGTTGGACTCAATGATCTTATGGATGTTTTCCAATCTAAACAATTCCATAGTTTCACGATTTTATGTTTCTGTATTAAATTCCATTAGAACGGCACATACTAGCTCATGAGTGCTTCACCAGTTCTCAAAATAGTTGTCATAAGTAGGTAAACTTTGCCCATTTAGCAGGGATTAATAGAGCTACAAATACTGAGAATATCCCACTGACTCAGATGTTCTGATTGAGTTTGCTGGATTATTGCATTATAAAAATTACACTGTGACTCAGCCAAATGCAAAGCAATGCAAGCAGGAATGAAGACATATAGTATATAATTACAATATGAAAAATTCTGCCTGGAAAAGAGTCTGAGTGGGAATTAAATCATACCAACTGTAATGAAAACTCTCTGTAAAATCCTATGACTTAAGCAAGGCTAACATTATCCTGGGATGAGTGAAAAAAGAGTTTGATTCATGTTACCTGAATGCCGAACAATGAGAAGACCACTACTGAAATATTGATCATGTTTTTTGTATCCCAAGTGAATGTAGAAGTAGTCAGAAGGGAACCAAAGTATGTTGTGTGAGGAGCTTTTAGAGTATGCACCTATGTGGTCATGTGCAATCGGTCATAGATTAATGTGAGTTCGCCATGGGTTAGGTCTGATCTGAATTATATCTCTGTGACTGCTGTTTTTCCTACCTGTGTGGACGGAATGTGGGAAGCCCAGTCCCACACCGTTACGGTGCCCTGTGTTCTTGGACGTGCAGTGGCATCCATTAATGAAGAAGGGGTGTGGGAGGCAGAGATGTTGATTATTTTGATGTTTTTTCATGGAAAGCATTTTTACTAGGGTGAAGTTTCTTACCTTGTTGACTTTTAAAAGCAGCGAGGAATTTCTCCTCTGTAGTATGTAACTTAGTTTCTGCAGCACCGTTTTCTTCTCTTTTTGCATCACCAAACATTCTCCATGGCTGAACAGGTTACTAATCCAAACAGACTGGTATTTTTCAATTGTGTAGAAATGTATTTGAAGCACCTGGTTAGTATGTCTTCTGTGTGTACAGAGGATTGTGTTTAATTCCCCCAAGTCAGACTGGGAGAGATTTGGAGAGTTCTTCACCTTTCCATCAAGTGTATGTCACAAGTAACTGAGATAGTTTGGATGTAGGTCATCCATTCATTTCCCTGTATCACAGCCGATGGAGGGGCTCTCAGTCTCTTCTGCTTCTTGCCTGAGGCATATATTCAGTTTTATTGAAGAATCAAAATGCTTTGTATGTTGTCATTGAAGTATTGATGTTTGTTACTGAGATTTTTGTGTGTTTGCCAGATAGCTCTTGTTACACAGAAAGCCAGCTGCTGCAATTTGATGGTTATAGGCAGGCTAGTATTTAGCAAAGTTATATTCTCCCAGTAAACTTAGAGTGAGACCAGATAAGGAACATGTTATGAAATGTACTCATTATAATATCCCATAAATATTTCCCCACACACGACAGTGGAGTAGGAAAATGCTTATGCTTCACACTTAAAAAATAAAAGATGATCCTTTCCCACATATAGTGATGCGTAAAAATATCTAGGGATCACTGTGTATAACAGACTCAGATGAAAAAATGTATTAAAAGCCTAAACTTGATGACAGTAACATTATTGATTTTGGATTAAATCAACTACTGCTCAGTTGTCAACATTTCTAAAGGTAACTAATTTTACTTGTTTTGGTTTTGGAACCAATTTTTAAGGAGGTCTGAGAAGGCATTGTTTATAGTAAGAAAGCAAATAATTTTGATGCATATAAATTATTCGGGAGAAAGTTAAGTGGCTTGATAACAGAAAATACCTGGAATCAGAAGTTAGCTTTTACATTACTTATCACATTAATATAGCAGAAAAATGACGAAAGAAAATACACCGTTCATGTGCTGAAGCAAAACAAATTCATATAGGAAAAAGTGAAGATTTTTAATACTAAAAACTATGAAGGGATAACTGGATTAAGAAGAAGCTGAGCTGCCTGTCATTGACTTTTAGAATCAAGACTAGATCTATACTTTTCAGTGAATGGGTCAGAACTCAGGCAGATGTTGTTTGCCAGAACAAGGTATTCAGGCCTCGTTACACTGATGATCAACTGAGAAAATCAGAACAGTTCCTTTTATTGTTTCTTTTCCTTAGTCAGGAAAAACTGACTGATTTCCTCATCACTTGGCCACTGAAGATCTGCTACTAATATTCAAGTATTCACACAGGTATTACCATGATGTTCTTATAGTGTAAGGGTCTAAATGTATTTCATAGTGAAGGTTGCTGTCTAATTCCAGACAAGCCTCAGCAGTGCATGTACATCCAGTAGGGCTTTGCATGTTGCACAGGTTATTTTATATAAACCTATGTAATTAGATTGTCATTTTACTAGCTGGTTGCCTGGCATGCTGAATGGCATCTCTATATATACTAAGATGAACAGTACATTTATGGGAACATGAGTTTGAAAGTCATAGCACTGCTTTTGCTTTCTATTGATATGCTTTACCTATCACTGTAAATATATTGTTCCTTGCTTTTGACAATTATCCTTTTATGAAGAGAAAGTAAACATGAATATATTTTAGGAAGAAATCCCAAGTTTAGGAGCTTCCTAATGGTTTAAATTTGCATGCAGCAGTAAAGTAAAAGCTCAGTGACTTGATTTCTGTATTGCGGTTTTGGAAAACATTACACAATTAATTCCACATTATGCTTGCAAAAATTCTGGTTTAATCAGGAATNAACAATACAGACTTGTAGACTCTGTGTTTTGCTACATGACCTTTTCAGCAGTACACAATTACATACAGCCTTGTGAATATGCTACACAGTAGTTTAGGACTACAGAGAACTTAAGACTACCTTTTCCGCTTCCAAGTTATGCTCAGCAATGCAGGACTGTTCAGAAATAACATTTCTTAAATTTGCAAGGTAGTATTCTCCAGTTCTGCTTAGTGAAAAGATTTTGCCCATTTAAAATCAATGCTAATTTTACAATCTTATAAACAATAATTTACACACGTTTATTTACATGCTTGAAGATTTGGAATTTATTAACCTGCAAAATGAACAAAACAGAGATGTGCTTTTGCAACTTTTTTTTCATTAGTTGGAATTTGAAATTGATGGTTGCTTGAGATACTACTATTTATTTAGTCCTTATGCACAGCATAGTTACAGTCATTAAAATGGATGGTTGTTCCTTTATGAAGTTATTACAAATTAGTAACTTGTCTGCATAAGATGGGCTAATCAGTAGGTTTCTTTCTAATTTTAACATAAGTGCTTTTGAATTATTTTGCTTTGTGAGGGCTTAAAACTGAAAGAGTACATTTAGATTAGATATTAGGAAGAAATTCTTTACAGTGAGAGTGGTGAGGCACTGGAGCAGGTTGCCCAGAGGACTTGTGGCTGCCCCACAACTGTCCCTTTAAGTGTTCAAGGCCAGTTTGGTTGGGGCTCTGAGCAACCTGGTCTAGCAGAAGGTGTCCCTGACCATAGCAGGGGGCTGGGAACTAGATGATATTTTAGGTCCCTTCCAACCCAAACTATTCTATGATTTTATGATTCATTTGTTGTATCATTTTTTTAGCTCTCATGTTTTTATGCTTTCTCTACTCCTTACTTTTTCCTAGAAAAATGGGGTATTTTTATCCAGTAATTGTAAGAGATATCTATCTTTTTAATTTTATTTATCCTGTAATGTTTGCTAATAATATATCCCTAAAAATAAAAATATTTTTTACACTGGCAACAATGTTTTATATGAATGTTAAAGCTTCATAAACATAAAGGCAACACTCTTTTTACAAGCATAAATTAATGTTCAGTGATCAAAATTAGATAACCTGAAATGCACGGTAGGTTTTTGCTTTGGATGAAGGGGTGTAATAGAAATAAAAAGCTTCATGTGTTGAGACATTTTCTGAAATGGATGTATAGAAAAGATAAATTGCAAGTATGTTACAGCAGGGGTGGTTCATCCTCTTTGTAAACTTTTAATTACTTAAGCTCATTTTTAATATTGGTATTTTATAGATAATTTGATTTATACTTTATTCTTTGAACTTGTAACTTTGTCTCACATTAATCCAATAAATAGATATGCTTAAAAACAAGGGATAAAAAATTTATGTCTTTTTTCCCCTTTTTTAAGCATATTACAAATTTGTAAGAAAGCCATGCTAATTATGGTCAGAATTATGTCAGTGTTTTCCTACCTCTGCTCTTATAAACATATATGCACTGCATAATATATTACAAAACTTGTGTTAATCTGCCATCAAAATGGTCAGTTTCTTTTCAAGTGAGTAAAATTAATAAGTAGTGAAATGATGGAAATTTTGTCTTAGCTGTGGAAATATATGACATCTCTATTACTGCATTGTTACTCTTGCAAATAGACAGGAACTGCAAACTATCATGTTATGCAGCAGATGCTTTAGGTGTTTCACTGTGGAATCTGCAGCAGCTGAAACTAATGAGATTAACTGATGCTGACTGATAGAATTTTAGAAAGCCTGTAGTTCCGATATTCATAAATGTTTAATTGAAATCAAACGTATATAAAACTGCTAGTGTCAAATAGAATGGATGTTTTTTATTTCCCTTAGGATAAAGTATGCTATGGGAACATGATAGATGAAGGACTGGTTTTCTATTCATATAAATATAGATTTCTCCCCAGATGCAGTACTTGTTTAGGTAGAGAACTACTGTGCCACATTGGTTACCCATAGAGATCGCATGCCATTTTGACAGGCTTGCGTTAGTTTTAGTACCTCATACATTTACTCATGTCAAAAAGGTAAAAATATATTTCAGAAATCATTTTACTTTTTACACCATAATTCTCAAGGCAGAGCAGTCTGACATTTCTCTGCATCTGACCCTGAGATTAGCTCAGTTGGTTAGAGCATAGTTCTAGTATTATGGAGTCTGTGGATGTGATCTCCATAGGGACTATTCAGTTAAGAGCTGGACTCAATGATCTGTGTGGGTCTCTTCCAACTCAGAATAATCTGTGAAATCTGTGCTGTTGCTCTGTAGGTTGGGTCGGTGCTGAGAGATGCCTCTGTTTGGCCCAGTTGCTGATCTCTAAAGAAGTCCAGAGTTGAGATAGGGGTTGTTAGTGGAGGACTTGGGAACCTCACAGTGACTCATAGCCTTCTGTGAACTATGGGCAGGAGAATCGGCTGGTGCTGTTTCCCAGATAGCTGCACTCTCAGCTGACTGACTCTTTGGGTCTTGGTGTCCCATCTGTACAATGTAGGACATACTTCCCTAATTCACCCATGTGCAGGGAAGATAAATACATTCTTACAGTCTAAGTGGTTGAACCCTGCAGCAACCCACGGTGAGAAGCCAGGCTTTCCTCAGCTCTAGAGAGGCACCCGGCTGTGGCAAGCTGCAGGTCTCTGCATGCCCTTTCATGCTCCTGTTTGGTGTTTGCTGTTTGCTGTTGCACTTCCCTGTGTGTGCTTTCCTTTCAAATAATTTATTTCTGTTTTTTAGATTGAGGGTTGCAAGAAAGCCTTTTCCAGACTAGAAAATCTCAAGATTCACTTAAGGAGCCATACGGGTGAAAAGCCGTACCTTTGCCAGCACCCTGGCTGCCAGAAAGCCTTCAACAACTCCAGTGACCGTGCCAAGCACCAGAGGACACACTTGGACACTGTAAGGATACAGCATTCCCCTTGCAGTCCCCTGTGCTCCTTTCCTCCAGCTTGGTGGCAGCAGATAGCCCATAACCTTACAGATAGGAGGGCGGGGTGTCTGATGAGACTGTTGAAGCTGTTTCAGAAGTGACCCAGTAATGTAAGTATGGAAGAAGATGGGCCAAGCTTGCTGATAAAAAGGCCACAGGTCCATGGTCTTTGCTGTAGGTAGAGACAGTAACTTTCTCCCACCTACCTGATCTGTAGGGAAATTATAACTGACTATGATAATAACTGCTCTTCTTTGACAAAGGTACATGGTGATGCATGTACCAGAAAGTCAAGAGAGGAAGAAAAGTTTTTTAAATCTAAAAATTCTCACGGAAACAAACTGTTGCTTGTAAATTTTGGTCACAGCTAAGATTTGTTTAAAAACCTTTGTTTCCCGAAGGGCAGAAATCCAGAAATAAAATGACAACAATGCCATTTGTATTCCCTTAAATGGCTGTTAAAAATAAATTATCCATTTTGAACGGTCGATACTATGGCTGGCAAGTTAATCATTTGCACAAGGTATTTGTGGAAATGCTTTGTGAAACATAAATAGATAAATTGCAAAATACCTAATTGCAGGAAGCAGTTGGACCTAATCTTTCTAAAATGACATATTAGAAAATACGAGATGAAGGAGTTAGTCTTGTGTTTCACATTAAAATGTGCATTGTTCTGTGTGTAATATTTTTGAAACTGTGAAATTCAGTACTTAGTTTGGGTTTTGCTTGCTTGATTTGTAATATAGCAAACTAACACTTTTTCTTGTTCTCTTTTTCTGAAGCAGATCCTTCTGTAATCCTAAACAGTCTTTCTGGGCCTTTACTTCCGTTTATTTTCCTGATTCACTAAAGGCTGTAATTTCTGATTAAGTCAAAGATTGCTCTGGGTGTGGAAGAATTGTGAGTATATCTAGTAATATTCACTGTACTGATTACAAAAACAAAAAGGTAACAATGAAAGGCGCCATAATCAAAGCTTTCCTTTGGTTTGTCTTCCTTAAAAGCCTTACTTTTGTGCTTTCCCTTTCTAACAAATTACCAAGCATTCTGCTTATAATGTACATTTGTGTTCTGCATTAATGTGGTTTACAGCATCTCCAGGCTCAAAAGGGATTCTCATGTGTTATGATACTCTGTGATATAACAGCAGCTTTATCTTTTTTTTTTGACTTAGAAACCTTATGCATGTCAGATTCCAGGATGCACTAAGCGATACACAGATCCAAGTTCCCTGAGAAAGCATATGAAAGCCCATTCTTCCAAAGATCAGCAAGTCAGGAAAAAGGTATATTTACTATTGTCTTGACTCGTGTAAAGCTTGTATGCTGAAGTCAATGTTATAATATTAGATGTTTCAATGCATCTTCAAGTACTTATGCCAATTTCAGGCTGTTCATTAGAGAAAATGTTAATAGGAAATAACAGATACAGTTTATATATAGATAATTTAATCTTTGATTTAATTAGGCTGCCTGCTGTAATGCGTTATATTTTATGATGTGATGGTTAATCACTAACCATGAATAATGAGGCAAATAAAAATAACTGTTGCAAACAGGACATTTTGGTTTTAAATTCTGTCACTTCGTAAATATGCAGTATACTGCAGTATAAAAAATACTGACCAGTCTCAGATGGAAGAATGGATTTCAAGGGCAGTAAGTGAGATTAAGCTCTAAATTCTATTTCCATATGCCAGTCACTTCCAATACCAAGACATTTTGCAGTATCAATTCCCTGTGGATGTCAAGTCCATGAATCAACAACTGGTTATATGTATAAATACATCTCTGAAAAGCTGAGTTGTGATCTAAGGGACTGATTTTTTTTTTGAGAATTTTTCATCAAAGCTCCTATTAATCACTGGCACTATTTCACTGGATAGTTTGGATCATTGAGGAGAAAAGTCTAAGCTTTCAATTTAAAAGAATCTGGTCCTGATAAAAGGGGAACATGCATGAGCTGGTGTTGGAAACTTATGAAATGTCATGTCCATGTTGAACACATTATAGTTTAGAAGTTTTAAAAGTAAATGCACAGCTATTCATAGAAAGTAGCAAGAAAAGAGCTTGGTGCGGCCCTGGAAGCCCTGAGTGGCAGTTTTTAAAGCCACAGTATGTACATTGGGGGCGTAAGTGTTGGTGCAATGGTTATTGGAGCAGGGTGTGGCAGCATGTCAGTCTCTGAGGAACTGACCTGTAGCATTCATGAGGAATTGCCTTTAAACTTATGAGTACCCACACCTGCATCAGAGATGAAGTAAATGAGCATTCATTTTCACCTTAATAAGTAGTTCTTTGGTACGTTGTTGCTGTGAACACTACCGGGAGGCAGGAATGCTGGAGGGGTTTGTGAGCCTTGTCCTGCCTGTCCGAGGCAGGCAACTTGAGCCATGCAGACACCACCTCTTACACACATGAAAGGTAAATGCTGATCAACACATTGCCTCCTGAGTGTGATGCCTCAACTAAAATGGGCATAATGGACCTGAATACAGGTTTTTAACTCCACTGTAACATTACTGTCATTGAAAGTGAAACAGTGAAAGTCACTTCTCTCATTTTTTTGTGTTGCACTACTGTGTCAGATCTTCCTTCCTGCATTTCATTCACTATTTGATTCTGCTCATTTTTCATTCCCTCTTTGTGCTGTACAGTTTAAACTTGGCCCTTTTTACTCCTTGATTTACTCTTTGGGGGCAGATTCTAGACTTGCAATGCCCCAGTTTTTTCATCCCTCCTTGACAAGGATTTATTTATGCTCATTGGTCACCTGTGATAATATGAAAGGGGAAATAATCCAGAGCTTCACAAAAATAGAATAAAAATTGTGGCATCTATCAAGTCAGGTACTTAAAGCATAGATAAAGTTTGTATAATGTTTACAGGGTACAACCTGGTTAGTTACCAGACCTTTGAGAAGTTATAGTTGCTAACACCATGCTTTGGTATTTGAAATATTTCCTGGCAGTAATAATAATCAAAAATAAGAACAAGAAACCTCTTAATGCAGAATTAAGGTTATGTATGGATTTCATTAAAAGTGAAAATTGGCTAAATGTCGAAAAGATATTTACAAATATGTGAATTAGTCAAAAATAACCATAAAAATTCCAAGGTGTTAAAGGCACAATGGACTAATACTTCCAGCCCTAGGGATCTATTCTGTTGAAAAGAATGAAACTCTTTGCTGTCACACTGCATTAGTCATGGATTCTGTAATATATCATACCTGACTGCTTTTAATCCTCCTTTTAACCTCCCTCTACATATCAAGTGACATTATTGTGGCATCTTAAGTTGCTGGCTCTCTAAGACTGTTACTGCATATGTGTCTTTGATGTTGCATAGACTGAAATAGCAGGATGAAGTATATTCATAACAGTGGAATCAGCTACTTGCTGTGCTAATACTTACATTGAGTCTTCGTCCTAGATATTGTAGGTTTGTCCTTTGAACCTTTCATTGCCTCTCTTAGATGGGGCCAAATTATGCAATGGGATATAGGTAAATTTCCATCTCTGGATTATTTTAAGCAACTTTTGTTGATATGTCTGTGACTTACCATGTAAGGCAAAATGCCTTTTCTCCAAATCCTGTAATGCAGCCACTATTCCCCTTCTCCTCCCAACCCCCAGCCTCCAGCCACCCACTAAGTAACGTTTAACTGTGAATCTCTCCAGGTAGTGTAATGAAATCCTAAAAACAAGAAGATCCCATGGTTAATGAGAGCAAGTTAGTGGATAGTACAATAAACGTTCATTTACTCTTCAAAGAAAAGCAGAGCCATGAGAGAGTAAAGACAGATCTGCCTGCTCTAATCATCTTTGAGTAATTTTCAAAATTCTTCATAAAGATGAGGGCAAATGTGTACAAAAATACCATGTAAATAACTGGGAACAGCTGCTGAAAATGTTCAGTAAAACATTTTAGGTTTAATCTCTATGCATTGTAATATCCAGTTTGTACTTTTAAAATATTTTGGTGGTTAAAATCAGTGCTTATTATCTTACTTTAAAAATGAAAAACTGCTGGCTCTGCCAGGAATTCATCTTCCCATGGGGAAGGTGGATGAAGCTCCACCTATACAGGGAAGTCAGTGACAGCAAACTGGACAGTACCTAAAAGAAGTGCTTAAAGTGATGCTGAGAAAAATACAAATGTACAACATGTTCCTAGGTTACAATTATTTTTGAAATCTCTTCTCTTCTTAATCTTATCCTCATTTCAACTTTGAAAGGACAACAAACTTGAAGATTTTTTTGTAAATTCACTACACAAGTAAGCTTATTTTCAGTTTGTTACACTTCTTGTTTTCAGTAAACAGCAAATGTGAACTGATGATACTGTATTAAAAAATAAGAATCTGTAGCTCTTGTAGTTTGTCTTTTTATTGGACTTAGTGAAAGCGAAATTATAAAACATATATACAAAATCCAGAGCCTGCAGTATTAGTATCACAGTGTCACAGAATAGGTCAGGTTGGAAGGGACCACAGTGGATCATCTCGTCCAACCTCCTTGCTCAGGCAGGGTCATCCCAGAGCACATTACAGAGAATTGTATCCAGATGGTTCTTGAATATCTCCAGTAAGAGAAGCTCCACATCCTCTTTGGGCAATCTGTTCCAGTGCTCAGTCCCTTGCACAGTAAAGAAGTTCTTCCTCATGTTCAGGTGGAACTTCTGTGCATCTGTCCCTGCCTGTTGCTTCTTGTCCTGTTGCCTGATACTACCAATCCGAGCCTGGCTCCATCCTCCTGACACCCTCCCTTCAGATATTTACAGGCATTGATGTGGTCCCCCCTCAGTCATCTCTTCTCCAGGCTGAACAGGCCCAACTCTCTCAGCCTTTCCCTGTCATGGAGATCCTGTGATCTGAAACCAGTACAGAAGGTGAATACCACCACTGTGCTCTTCTTGAAGATGCATTTGTTGTGTGAACTAGCACTCAGCCTTGTACAAGTGTAAGAACATTGTCTTTTTCATACAGGTATACCATGAAAGCTAATTTGATGTTTCTCTGGCAGTCATGCTGAAGAAAGCTGTATTTGTAAATCTAAAGAAAATACTTAGTTCATTTTCAAATATTACAGTGCGAGTCCCACTGTGAGTGGAATGGAATGGGCTCTCCACTTGCTTTGTATAGATCTTGTCATGAATATCTGCAGTGTCTTATGCCTTTTTAAAGGTTTTCTCATCTAAAAAACTACGTTTTCAAACAGGTAAGAGATAATACAAAAAGGACAAAAGATTGCTGGCTTTAGTACTGCTGTTTGGCAAGGACAAGATCAGTTCAGTAATACGGATCCCATCATCTGAATAACGCAGTAGCTATACTTTTAGATTGAGTTTTCATTTTATCCATAATTATAGCAGTGAATAACTGTTATCATGTATAACAATTCTTTTAAGACAGTGTGTTCTGCCAAAAAAAAAACAAACCTGAAATATTTAAAAGATTGTTTCCATTTAGTTAAAGGAAAGTGTGATAAATAAGGATACAACTGGTTAGCTCCATCTTTTAAAAAAAAAAAAGAAGGAAAAGATCTTGGTTTTGATCTTGTTTAAATTAGATGTGGATAAGATGTATTAGGCAGGCAAGATTTGAAATATTGAATGATTACTTGACAGTTGCATCTGAAAGCTGCATTATCTTAGCTCATTCAAATGGATCTTTAGCAAACCATGCAGAGACTCATCTGTCCAGATATCTTAACACCTCAGCAGATGCATAACATCCTCAGAGGTACTCCTACATCTCTGTCAGAAAGCAAGTATCATGGACACATAGCTTTGGGAAAGGCAGTCCAAAGGATATTTCTGAAAGTTGTCTAGATTTGGTGGAGGTTTTTGTTTAATTGTAGTTACATTTGCCAGATCACTAGGGTAGTGAGCCTCAGGAGATAAGGGCTGTATGCACAGATTTCCAGAGGGATTTATTTCTGCCTAATAATCTTCCTTTTTGACACATACTGGTCAGTTGTAAAATGATGGCTGAAGAGTCACTTTTGGGGTGTTCTGAAAACCTTATCCCAATGAAAATAGATTCCAGCATTTGAAGAAATGCCTCCAACATTTGTTCCTGTGATATCTGTCTGGAAGGAGATTTTTTTCAGGTGTTATTTTGATGTTGAAGAATAAAGGACAGAAGACAGTCAGGATTTATCTAATCCTGACAGAGTTTGTGCATGACTTCTTCCACATTGCATTTGTTACTCTTTCAAAAACCAATCAGCTAGCAATGGCAGGGAGTTTTCAGAATACTTTTTCTGATTACAGTAGGAAAAACATTGATAGACTGCACTGCTGAGATGAAGCGGGCAGTATGTCACCTCAGCCATATTTTCTCCTACTTCAGACTGTAGTAGAGGCTGGTGTAGAGCAGAGCAGTACACTAAATGTGGAGCATGTTGAAAATAATGGGATAAGGATAGAAATCATCTGGTCAAAGCAATTCCTGGCATTACCTCGCAGAGTGGCCTGTGCTGACCTTGGCAAGGGTTCCCACCTGAACTGACAGGGCTTTCAAAAGCCACCTTGCTAGTAAAGATCCTGCAGCTATTGCTCTTTGCCCACTGTGCAACCCATGTAGTACCAAAATTGGGATATAAAATCTCCACCTTTAGAGGCAGATCTCAATAACTGAATTCTGAAGCCTAGTCATTTTGTATGTCTTTTCTAACAGTCGCCTCTTCTCTCCTAGAGCCCTGTTATGTATAGAGAATCATAGGATGTTTTGGTTTGGGAGAGACATTAAACATTTAGTTTCAACCCCCCTGCTATGGGCAGGGACACCTCCCACTAGACCAAGCTCCTCAAAGCCCTGTCTAGCCTGGCCTTGAAGACTGCGTGTTGGAGCATCCACAACTTCTGTGCGCAATCTGCTTCAGTGCCTCTACCACTCTCACAGTAAAGAACTTCTTCCTAACATCTAATTTAAACCAACTCTTCTTCAGTTTGAAACCAGTTCCCCTTGCCCTCTCACTACAGTTCCTGATTAAGAGTCCCTCTCCGGCTTTCCTGAAGGCTTCCATGAGGCCTCCATGCAACCTTCTCTTTTCCAGGGTGAACAGTTCCAGCTGTCTCAGCCGTCTTGGTAGTGGAAGTACTCCATCCCCCTTATCCACTTCTTAGTCCTCCTCTGGACTTTGTTCCACAGTTCCATATCATTTTTCTGTTGAGGGCAACACAACCATATGCAGTTCTCCAGGTGAGGTCTCACAAGAGCAGAGGGAGGAACCACCTCCTTTGACCTGTTTTTGATGCAGCCCAGGATTTTACTGGCTTTCTGACATTGCTTACTCATGTTGAGTTTTTCATCAGCCATCACTAAGTTCTTCTTAGCACAGCTGTTCTCAATCACTTCTCTGCCCAACATGTAGGTATGATATATAAACCTGTCCATCTTACAATGAAAACAAGAAATGGGAAAAAAACCCAAGTGGTTAAAGACATGATATTTCCCTGTTGAACAGTATTTCTCTGGAACTAAGACATATAAGTGTTTTCATTGCAGGTTAGCATGGAATTTTCTGTGAAGTTTTGAGAGATTGTTTGTCTTTCTATTTTGTAGATTATGTCAGCAAATATATTATTCCTCCAGCAAAATAACACAGAGCTCTTGCTTCTTACATACATCTGCTGCATATATCTTGATTGTTCATTGTTTACATTGCTTTATTTTTATCATAGAAACAGGCTTTTTATTGTGACTACCTGTTGATTTACCACACAATTGATGAAGATTCCAGATTTTTTTAAGGAGTTCGGAACAAAATAAAAATTGAAACTGCCTTTACATTTAGTGAACAATACGAATAGAAAACAGTGTCTGGGGATGTTTTTTAGCTAGTATATTTGGTTTATGTAATTTTACAGTGTATTTCCACTTTTTCCTTTAATTTCCTTTCTTTCTCAGTATTTGAACTAGACTTTTTGTGACACAATGTCTCTTGTGTTTCTTACAGGAAATAAATTAATTTCTTTTCTATTTATTTCTAAATCAGAATGTTTAATTGATGAGGAAAGAAGGAGCTGAGGAGGGTTAGAGCATTACATCATTGTTTTTCAGCAGGTTATTCAGGCATTAAGCTAGTTTCCAGTGACATTGTCCATTATGTGACTATATTAATCTGGAGAAACTGCTCTGTTTGAGAACACCTGCCTCATGGAGAGCAAACATTCTACAGTATGAGCTCAACTGCTTCTGCATCTTTCAGTTTTTACTTACTCTTGTTCAAACTCAGTTCAGATTCCATTGTTGAAACTGCAAAAGGGTTGTAAGAGAAGCTAATTTATTTTCTTGCTTTGAGAGCAATTGAAAATAAGGATATTTTCCCTCATTTGTTCTCTGTGGAGTCCACTTAAAAGATGTCACCAATTCAAAAAGAAGTGCATTCATGGGCTAAGGGTCAGTGAGCAGTGCCCCTGGCAACTAAGAAACTATTCAGCAGAAAAAAATGCAGTAAAAACTAAGTGTTTTAATCTCCAGCTTTAATCCTTTTGCTTCCTGTTTTTAAAATGAAATATAAATCAGACACCAAGGCATTGAGCAATTTTTCCTGGAAGGGATGTTTGTTCCTTAGGAACGGGCAGCACTGTTTTAGGAATGTAATCATACAACTTGTTGGCAAACTTTTGAGACTAGGAATGACCAGTTCTTTTCAGTGTAGCCAGTGAGAAACGGGAAAACAGACCCTGAAAGCAAGGGAGGACTGGCTGTGGCTGACACCCCTGCCCCCTCAGCAGCTGCTGCAGCGATGTGCACTGTGATGGGACGCACAAGGCATGCCTCTCAAGGACGCTCTGTCATGGGGGATATGCTTTGCCAGCTGTACATTTAGAACTCTACTCACCAGGGACAAGGAAACATCAAAACCCCACAATGGGTTTCATGGTGCTCTGACAGTTGTGGCACTTGTAACCAGGACATTGTTAGTTCGTTGTACTTACTGGTTAATATTTACTATTTCACATCCTAATTCCTCTCTGCACTTGCTTTCTGCCTGAGCTCATACTCCTGTGAGCTTCAGCAGTGTGATACATTGAAATGTACACCAGAAGGAGTAAGTTCTGTCACTATCCTTATGTTTACACACATGGGGGGGAAAAAAATCCAGATTGTCTCAAAATTCTGTAAACAGCTGCATGCATTTTATATTCTTCAGGTTCATTTTGACATCAAACAATATCCTTTCCTCTTTTTCTGTGTTTTCACTTCTCTGCCACAACATACGCATGAACATGGGTTGAGAGAGAAGGAATCTTTCTTTCTTTCTTTAGAGGCATGGTTGAGAAAGTTGCTTGGGTGGCAGTCCTGGAGGGAAAAGGGCTCCAGGAAGACTGGACATTATTTGGGAAGGAAATACTAAAGGCACAGGAGCACGTCATCCTCATGTGATGAATGATGAGCCAGTGGGGAAGGAGACTATCCTGGCTGAACAGAGAGCTTTGGCTGGAACTTGGGGGGAATAAATGGAAGTTTATGACCCTTGGAAGTAGGGGCAGGCAACTCAGAAGTTTGTGAGGTTATTCAGGGTGAAAATTAGAAGAACCAAAGCCCAACTAGAAATTAATCTGTGCACTGCCATAAAAGATAATGAAGTATTTCTATAAATACATTAGCAACAAAAGGAGGACTAAGGAGACTCTTAAACCGTTATGGGATGCCAGAGAGAAACATAGTGACAAAAGGCAAGGGAAAGGCTGAGGTGCTTAATGCTGGTTTTTACTCAGTCTTTCGTTGTCAGACCAGTTGTTCTGTGAGANGGCTGGAACTTGGGGGGAATAAATGGAAGTTTATGACCCTTGGAAGTAGGGGCAGGCAACTCAGAAGTTTGTGAGGTTATTCAGGGTGAAAATTAGAAGAACCAAAGCCCAACTAGAAATTAATCTGTGCACTGCCATAAAAGATAATGAAGTATTTCTATAAATACATTAGCAACAAAAGGAGGACTAAGGAGACTCTTAAACCGTTATGGGATGCCAGAGAGAAACATAGTGACAAAAGGCAAGGGAAAGGCTGAGGTGCTTAATGCTGGTTTTTACTCAGTCTTTCGTTGTCAGACCAGTTGTTCTGTGAGAACACAGCCCCCTGAGCTGGAAGACAGGGATGGGGAGCAGAATGAAGCTCCCACAATCCAAGGGGAAATGGTCATTGATATGCTACACCACTTGGATGCTCACAAGTCTGTAGGGACAGATGGGATCCACCCAGGGATACTGAGGCAGATGGCAAAAGAACTCACCAAGTAACTTTACATCATTTACCAGCAATCCTGGCTAATCAAGGAGGTCCAAGTTTAATGGAAGTTGGTAAATGTGATGCCCATTTATAAGAAGGGCAGGAAGGAGGGTCCAGGGAACTAAAGGCTTGTCAGCCTGACCTTGGGTGCTGGGGAAGATCGGAGAGCAGATCATCATGAATGCTATTACACAGCATGTACAAGACAAACATGGAATCAGGCCCAGCCAGCAGGCGTTTGTGAAATGCAGGTGCTGCTTGACCTAGCCGCATCTATGACAAGGTGACCTGCTTACTGGTTGAGGGAAAAGATGCACGTGTTGTCTACCTGAACTTTAGTAATGCCTTTTACACCATTTACCTCAACATTCTGCCAGAGAAACTGGCTGCTCATGGCTTGGATGGGCACACTGTTCATTGGGTAAAAGCGTGGCTGTATGGCCAGACCCCAAAAGTGGAAGAATGGAGTTATATCTAGTGGTGTTCCCCAGGGCTCAATATGGCCAGTTCTATTTAATATCTTTAGTGATTGTCTGGACAAAGGGATCTAGTGCACCCTCATTTTGCAGATGACACCAAGGTAGGTGGGAATGCTGATCTATTGGAGGGTAGGAAGCCTCTGCAGAAGGATCTGGACAGGCTGGATGGATTGGCCAAGGCCAGTTGTGTGAGGTTGAACAAGATCATGTGCTGAGTGGCTGGAAAGCTGCCCTGTGGGAAAAGATCTAGGACTGCTGTTTGGCAGCGATGAACATGATTCAGCAGTGTGCCCAGGTGGCCAAGAAGGCCAATGGCAGCCTGGCCTGTATCAGCAATAGTGTGGCCAGCAGGACCAAGGCAGTGATTGTCCCACTGCACCTCACACTGGTGAGGATGCACCTCAAATCCTNTGGGACGCACAAGGCATGCCTCTCAAGGACGCTCTGTCATGGGGGATATGCTTTGCCAGCTGTACATTTAGAACTCTACTCACCAGGGACAAGGAAACATCAAAACCCCACAATGGGTTTCATGGTGCTCTGACAGTTGTGGCACTTGTAACCAGGACATTGTTAGTTCGTTGTACTTACTGGTTAATATTTACTATTTCACATCCTAATTCCTCTCTGCACTTGCTTTCTGCCTGAGCTCATACTCCTGTGAGCTTCAGCAGTGTGATACATTGAAATGTACACCAGAAGGAGTAAGTTCTGTCACTATCCTTATGTTTACACACATGGGGGGGAAAAAAATCCAGATTGTCTCAAAATTCTGTAAACAGCTGCATGCATTTTATATTCTTCAGGTTCATTTTGACATCAAACAATATCCTTTCCTCTTTTTCTGTGTTTTCACTTCTCTGCCACAACATACGCATGAACATGGGTTGAGAGAGAAGGAATCTTTCTTTCTTTCTTTAGAGGCATGGTTGAGAAAGTTGCTTGGGTGGCAGTCCTGGAGGGAAAAGGGCTCCAGGAAGACTGGACATTATTTGGGAAGGAAATACTAAAGGCACAGGAGCACGTCATCCTCATGTGATGAATGATGAGCCAGTGGGGAAGGAGACTATCCTGGCTGAACAGAGAGCTTTGGCTGGAACTTGGGGGGAATAAATGGAAGTTTATGACCCTTGGAAGTAGGGGCAGGCAACTCAGAAGTTTGTGAGGTTATTCAGGGTGAAAATTAGAAGAACCAAAGCCCAACTAGAAATTAATCTGTGCACTGCCATAAAAGATAATGAAGTATTTCTATAAATACATTAGCAACAAAAGGAGGACTAAGGAGACTCTTAAACCGTTATGGGATGCCAGAGAGAAACATAGTGACAAAAGGCAAGGGAAAGGCTGAGGTGCTTAATGCTGGTTTTTACTCAGTCTTTCGTTGTCAGACCAGTTGTTCTGTGAGAACACAGCCCCCTGAGCTGGAAGACAGGGATGGGGAGCAGAATGAAGCTCCCACAATCCAAGGGGAAATGGTCATTGATATGCTACACCACTTGGATGCTCACAAGTCTGTAGGGACAGATGGGATCCACCCAGGGATACTGAGGCAGATGGCAAAAGAACTCACCAAGTAACTTTACATCATTTACCAGCAATCCTGGCTAATCAAGGAGGTCCAAGTTTAATGGAAGTTGGTAAATGTGATGCCCATTTATAAGAAGGGCAGGAAGGAGGGTCCAGGGAACTAAAGGCTTGTCAGCCTGACCTTGGGTGCTGGGGAAGATCGGAGAGCAGATCATCATGAATGCTATTACACAGCATGTACAAGACAAACATGGAATCAGGCCCAGCCAGCAGGCGTTTGTGAAATGCAGGTGCTGCTTGACCTAGCCGCATCTATGACAAGGTGACCTGCTTACTGGTTGAGGGAAAAGATGCACGTGTTGTCTACCTGAACTTTAGTAATGCCTTTTACACCATTTACCTCAACATTCTGCCAGAGAAACTGGCTGCTCATGGCTTGGATGGGCACACTGTTCATTGGGTAAAAGCGTGGCTGTATGGCCAGACCCCAAAAGTGGAAGAATGGAGTTATATCTAGTGGTGTTCCCCAGGGCTCAATATGGCCAGTTCTATTTAATATCTTTAGTGATTGTCTGGACAAAGGGATCTAGTGCACCCTCATTTTGCAGATGACACCAAGGTAGGTGGGAATGCTGATCTATTGGAGGGTAGGAAGCCTCTGCAGAAGGATCTGGACAGGCTGGATGGATTGGCCAAGGCCAGTTGTGTGAGGTTGAACAAGATCATGTGCTGAGTGGCTGGAAAGCTGCCCTGTGGGAAAAGATCTAGGACTGCTGTTTGGCAGCGATGAACATGATTCAGCAGTGTGCCCAGGTGGCCAAGAAGGCCAATGGCAGCCTGGCCTGTATCAGCAATAGTGTGGCCAGCAGGACCAAGGCAGTGATTGTCCCACTGCACCTCACACTGGTGAGGATGCACCTCAAATCCTGTGTCCAGTTGTCAGCCATTTAGTCCAGGAGAGTGTCCAGAGAAGGGCAGTGGAACTGGTGAAGGGTCTGGATCGTAAGTCCTATGAGGAGCATCTGAGGGAGCTGGAGTTGTTTAGCCCGGAGAAAAGGAGACTGAAAAAGGGGCCTCCTACCTGAAAGGAAATTATAGTAAGGTGGGGGTTGGTCTCTGCTCCCAAGTGAAAAGTGACAGCATGAGAGGAAATGGCCTCAGATTGCACCAGGGCAGGTTGAGATTGGATAGTAGGAAAAATCTCTTCACTGAAAGGATGGTCAAGCATTGAAACACGCTACCCAGGGAGGGGGTTGAGTAACCATCCCTGGAGAGATTTATAGACCCACAGATGTGCTTGGGACATGGTTTAGTGGATTTGTCAGTACTGGGTTTATGCTTGGACTTGATGATCCTATTGGTGTTTTCAACCCTAAATGATTTTATGATTCTCAAATTCTGTGATTCTCATTACCCTGTCACATTTCAGTCTGGACTTTAAATGCACTATCCTGTCCATTTGGCTACTCAAGAATCACCAGTGTCCAAGCAAGCAAGATTGCAACTGTGTACAGGATCCCCAAGAGGTTGCCACCTGTTAGGTTGCCACAGCTAACCATCCTGACAGCAGCACAAATATCCTTGAAGTCTTAATACTGTCCTCATTGAGTGTTCCTGTTCCAGGCTGAGACCACCTCTGCACCCATTTGCTGGAGATGGGTGTTGGCAGTTTGGAGTCCTCAGTCCTACTCCTGAAGCAATGACACACTGGCCTCATTGGCAGTGCCCATATGAGGAGGGTCTTCATCTGCCCCTTTGTTTCCTCCCTGTGCTGCAGAACTCTGCCCCATCTGATGGCACAACTGTTTGTGAGACTGCTCTGTAAGCTGAATTATGGCTTTAAGAACAAAGTTCAACCTGACACAGAAATGCACCACAATAAATAGGAGGCAATAGAAGCTCTGGAAGTTAGCGGTGCCAGCCTAGCCAGCACTTCACATCATCATCCTGCCAGTAAAGGCCATTGAGCAGACAATTGAAAGGCAGTGAATGAAGATGTACAGGATTGACCTGAGGAATCTTTGCAAGAGTAAAAATCATATGCCTGAAGGCAAATAATTTTGATCTCTTATTAGGGAAGCTGTAGATTTTTTTCTGTTTCAGGCTCTAATGAAGATATTTTGAATGGAGGAGTATTTCCATGTATGAACTGCTACATGCATGAACTAAAGTTCCAGTGGAGATCAATACAAAATCAAATATTTAACGGGAAGGCCAGTGTTATATAAAGGATGCTACCAAGTTGGTTTTTCTTTTAAAGGATGTGAAATTTGAAAATCTTTGCTTCTGTATACTAACAAATGCTGATATTACTTAAAGATTTTCATAGCAATTTTTTGGTAATCTGTGACAGGGAGAAAAATATGTTTGTGCTAAATGAAGCACCAGGTGGATAAATACATGTTTATTTTACACGTTTTTCCACTAAATAAGTGAAAATTTGCCAAACAACTGCATTTTCAGAACGGGAAAGCAAATCATTCTGCAGTACAAGTAGTTCTTTGTCAGGCTGCATTTACTTGGAAAAACTGATGTTTAGCGGTATCATATAGTAGCTATATCCCCAAATCAGTCTAGCACAGAAGAGTGATTTTTTTTCTTGCTTTTTGAATGGCACAGTGCAGCTATTAGATTGCTGTTCTCACAATAACCAGCTACAAGCCTCTTGGGAGATGTGAAGAAAAAAAAAAGATTCAATAGTAAGGGCCATAGGTGTAGCATAGATAACATTTCTACTAAGATAGTTGTGTCTTCTCAGATTTGATACAATCTGATGTGGGGCAGGAAGAGAGGTAATGTGGGAGGTGGATGTGTTTTTTTGTGTGTGTGTGCATGCAAATGTCTCTGTGGGTGCTTTCTGGTTCCGTAGAGCAAAATCATAATCAATTTTCAACAGAACTATGGCTGAACAAATTTCTTTAATCTCAGAAAAGGACAACTTACAGTACATCTCACTCAAACTATACTTCCCTTTTTTAAAGTAAGGTTCTCAGTTTGATTTTTATATTCAAGATTTCCTTTCAGCTCTGTCCCAGCTGCAATTCTTCCCTTACTTAAAGTGGTTTTCTTGGTGTTCTGTATCATTTTAGTGATGACATAACCCCAAATAGTCCTCAAATTAGAATAATTACCAATTAAAAAAACCCTCTCTGTTCTAAAAGTAGAATTAATTTTATTGTCAGCAGTCTTCATGTAACAGTGTTTTCCTCTTGTAGTATTGCTTCAAAATCAGAATTTCTTCTTGACCTCAAATTTGCCAAAGTTAACTGATTGTATAGGTTCCAGGTCCTTTTGATTTTTAATGCAAGATGCCAGAAAACGTTTTTGGTATGTTTTCCTGATCTATGCTAGGACATGAAGATAGAAGCCATTTTTGTGTTGAACTAAAATGTTGCTAGTAAAACTTCACTAGGAACGAAAGTAACTCCTTCTTGCACAGAACCTGGCATGGCTACTGTTCAGATAGTCTGGTTTAACTTGATTTTCATTGTTTTTCTGGCTGAACATTTAACTGCAGTAGAACGTAAAAGCACAGAAAAGCAACAGACACATATCTGAAAGCTGTGATGGACAATTAGCTGAACATTTTTCCCTAGAAATCCTGCAGAGGTGACTCACTGAAAACAAAGGTTATCGAGGAATCCCTTCTGTCTGCATTGTTTCTTTGCCCCAAGATGTCTGTAGCCTGCAGAGGCAAGAATTGGGACGCATTTTATTGACTCTGTTAACTGTCTGCTGTCAAAGATGTTTGGTACTGTCCGAGAAAGCACTGGACCTCGAAGTTGATCTGTGTTAATAAAGGGATTATTTGTATCTAGCAAGCAAAATTATGAGTAAATACTGTCATACAGCATGGCTTCATAGTGAATTTGTGATTTTCTAGTGGTGACATTTGTATGTTGTCAATGTCATGATACAAAGAGAACATAATTTTACTGTTAACTGTACAAGAAAATACTGCATTCTGGCTACTCCTTCAGAAAAGCTAGTACAATATGTGGCTATAGGTAGACAGATCACACTACCCTCTCCCAATGCCAACTTAAATTAAGGACAATAAAGATGAGTAAAAACTACTAATTTATTCTGTACTTAACAGGTTGCGCTTAATAAACTAATACACAGACTATGTGAATAACAGAAATTTCTTCACAACTTTGTAATGAAAGCAAAACCACATCTATAAAGCTATTGCAGCTCATGTAAAACAATCCCTCTAAATGAAACAAAGCAGTATTTAGTGAGGTGTTTTGTTCATTTTAGACATGACAGACACGGATTAACCTGCATAAAAATAAATGGACAATAACTAAAGTGCCCCGTAGGTATGGAAATACTCTGCTAAATGCAAGGCATATATGTAGTCCACTGTGCAGGCTTTTATGTAAGCAAGATTTACAATGCTGTGATTTGATGTCAAAACTGGCATGTTTGAATGACTGAATGAGTCTGGACTTTGCTGAAGAATTACTTGAGTTAATTTGAGTATATATATACAGGTTTTGAAGTGACTGAAATCCTATTTTATGTGGTTTAGGCTTTCTCAAAATAATGGAGCGATCCTAAACTACTTTTTTTTCTGATTAAGTGTATTCATAAACACCATTTCATGTGTTTTCCTTGATGGTGTCTGATTTCTATTGTACAGGAGTAATGCTGAGGAAACTAGCCAGGCTGTACAAAAGCATGCAGATCTCAGGTAAAACACACATTGTTTAGAGAAACGTGAAACAAATTATCTTTTATTTTAGAGACATTTTCTCTGGAATTGTGTCACGCATCAAATCTACAGCGCGTCTCTGCATTTTAACTCAAATATAGTGAAATTGAAAATTGAGGAATGTAGAATTTACTCCCTTCTAATTACTTCTGCTTCTGTCATTTAATCTTGGGTAATTATTTGCTCATATGTAAAATTTACAGGAATAGAATTTCCATCCATTGTTCTGAAAGCTGATAAACACTGATTGTCAAAGAAATAAACCAGTTGTAAATCATGACTGACAGTTATTTGGTTTGTGTGTTAGAAAAAAACTGCCACATAGTGATAATGGAAATGTCTCCTTTTATTCCCAGCATGCAAATACAAAATTTCATTGCTGAGCTCTTAAAATTGAAAATCTAATATTTAGAACAAATATTTCATCCAAGGAAGTTTTAAGTTAGCTAAACAATTGATTGTTAACTTGCACTTTGGTCAGCCATAAATTTAGACTACATTACAGCACACAGAAAATGCCTGTGCTCAGCATGGCAAAATTGTCAGTTACTGATTTCACTATTCAGCAAGGTAACTTTCAAGCCTTGTAGTTCTTAAAAACAGATGGCAAAGTTTTCAGTCCCGGCATGATTGTAACTTGTGTTGGCTGATGATTATGAGGGAGGCAGGATGATCATGAGTAAAGCAAGGTATTGCAGCCAGGATGCTGGGAGATTTGTGCAGGGATGTGATTTATACAGAAGGCAGAGTGTCAACAGTCTTCTGGAGCTGGATGATAGATCTACAGCCTAGATTGGAAAAGAAGTGCATTGGTGTTAATGCAGCAGTTAGATCTGGTCAATTATTATTTCTCCTTCATAGCTTTTTTAACTGAAGATAAAATTCTATGATTGCAGTGAACAGTTGGTTGTTTTTGCGTCTTTTTAAGATCATCTGTCTTTTCTTTGTCTGTTTGATGTTTCTTCACATACTGAAGAAAAATCATCACACTGATTTCACTGCATTTGTCAAAATGTAAAAAAGTGATTTCAGTTAAAACTTTTTTATGAAATATGTAAAAAAAATTTGACTGAGACAGAGTGGATTTTTACTCTGAGTATCTTTACAGGAAAAAGAAATGCCTTTATCAGCTTTATTTGAACCAGAGTCCATGCTTTGCTATCGATGTTGTTCTAAAAAGGCCACAGTTTATGCCAACTCTTTTAATAGTACAGAGGAAAGATCTGATAGAACATTGGAGAGAGGATGAGCTTTAAATGGCAGAGGAAGGAGGACTCAGCAACCAATGCATAGTTACTGCCTGTGTCAAGAGAGAACAGTAATGGTAGGAGACGGAGTTTTCCAGAAGTTGTGCCTAGTTTGGGAAGCAGCTATAATTTAATGGCTGGTTCTGCTAAAGGAAGCTTACTCATTTCTGGTCCTGCCCTGCTAAGCAGGACCAGAACTCTTGTCACTCTTGTCCACTACTCTTACACTCTATGCTTTCCAGTGTTTCAGCAGTGAGTTGCTCTTAAAGAGCAACTCACATGCCTACCCTGCAGTAGGGGACAGTAAATTTATTCCCAGCATCTGCTATCTGGACAAGGTTTATATCGAAGGTCTATGGTAGTACTTTTAGTGGCAGATTGAAAGAGCAGTGTGTGTCTGCAGTTGCACAAGCTGGTGTAATACCCACCTCTTGCTCAGAATATTTCATCACATGTATGTTAAATATATATCTTGGTCACAGCTCACAGTGTTTCTTTCTTTGTTTTTATTTTTCTGTTGATAATCCTGGGGTTTCTTTGTTTTTATAAGCACTGACTATTGAGCAAGCCAGAAAATTTATGTCAGCACAGATTCTTGTGACAGATTTGTTCTAAAGATCAAAGGTTTTATGAATGCAAAACAAGACTCCTGAACAGTTCAAAATAGAAAAATTTGTAAAATAGGTGGTTGCCTATTTTATTGTACAAGAACTATTTCATTCTTTTAACTAATATGTAAACAGTTAGCTTTCCTTTTGTTGTTTTGCTCATTGTTTCGTCATATGAGTGCTATCTCATAGAAAAAAGTGGATCGGTTTCTTGGAAAAAAACGCACAAGCAAACAACTTTACACAGGCAACTTTGGTGAATTTGTAGTCTGTGTGATAGAATCTTTTGGATAGAAGTCAGATTTTTTCATCATTATTTTCATATTAGGTTCCATAGAAATTTAAAGAGAATTTGACATTTAATTTTACATGCACCTAATTTCATGAAAAGCCATATTACTAGTGATAGCAGCAAACCCAGCATAATTACTTCACAATTGCAGACAACAATACATACTCCACTGGACAAAACATCTGTGCTTATAGCAGATTCTAAGTATGGCTAATAAACAAAATGCGTTTTTCAAGGTATTTCTTCTTTTCTTCCTCTTTATCCTCCTCCTCCACCTTCCTTCTCCACCCTCCACCTTACCTGACAGAATTCTAGAAAAACAGATACACCTCACAGAAGTATTGTGCCTTGGGGCTTAGTAATGACTTGATGAATTTTTAGAAGAAATAATCAACAACATGCACAGTCTGTGCGTAGTTATCATAGGCTGTGTAATATCCCTTTACTACACTGTCCACTCTGTTGGAACAGTTTTGTATTAGTACCTATTATCAAAAGTAATTCAAATGTTTATCGGCATCTTGTGGCACAGTAATGGGTCTTTTTACAGTTGAATTCAGAATCATTTCCTCTTCTTTCTTAATTTGTGGCATCCCTGGGAGTGTTCAAGGCCAGGCTGGATGGGGCTCCAAGCAGCCTGTTCTAGTGCAAAGTGTCCTTGCCTGTGTCAGGGAGGGTGGAACTAGTTGATCTTTAAGGTGCTTTCCAACTGAAACCATTCTGTGGTTCATTTCTGAGTATAAGATGGGCAGAAATTTCTCTTGTTCCTCATCATCCCCTAGGAGGTTTTCAGAGGTGCTAGGTTATGTTCTAGTTGCTGTTACCTGCTTGTCTCTTATGGCACTAAACAAGAGAGGAGAAGCCTCAGTTTCATCTGTGACATTTGCTTCTTGGGACTCTAATGCACACCTGCAGCAAATCCTACTGCACTAGGTCAGGTTTCTGTCTGTCAAAGCTGCATGAACTTTCTCCTCACCAGCAAGGTGGAAAAGACAGGATATTTGTGGGCATTTCAGCCACTGCAGTGTCCCACATGCATATAAACACAGACTCCCTTTTTTGATGCATTTAAGTGAATACACGAGCCTATGAGCCATGATGACTAGAAGGAACAGGCAAATTTTTGTTATATAGAACAATAACATCTGGAAGGAAGCTGGAACCTGCATCATTGCTAATGGCCTTCAGCAGCATTCATCTGCCATAAACCTCAGCATGCAGTTTGGCATTTCAGCTAGGACAGCCTTGAGTTAGGGTGCTGCAGAACGCTTTCCCCCTATTCTTATTTTGGTTTGGGGCAATTTTTTAACTGTTTTTTTAATTGTATTTTATCATAGCCTCGGAGTGAGGCAGTTTGTCTCTTCTTATGAACTTGCTTATTAATTATTTGCACAGTGAATTTTCTGCTGTATAAGCCAGATAAACAGGCTTGGTGTTGATGGAACAGGTAGCAGGCAAGTGGCCATGCATGCAGCTGGAATTAGTAGCAGTGACAGAGCACTCATGGTCAGATCAGTTCATCTCTAATGTGAAACAAATGTAGTCCTAGCCAGTTTAACAATGGTGTCTCAGACAATTTCAGTCCATATAAAGTGATCCCACTTCCATCGTGCCTGTCTTGAATGTTACCACTCCTGGCTGCTCATTCCCAGTCCCTCGTTTCCAGTGTCATGACCACCTTTACTTTTCTGGTCTTGCAGTGAGCCAGTTCAGGGCACTAAACTGACATGAAAATATTTTTTTTTCTTATGGTACCCCTCTGCTGATACAAGCAATGTCAGGCATGTGTTTAATCTCCTTTACTGATGAACCAGGTCACTCCTCTCTTTTACAGTGTATGAGCACAGAATGCACTGAAGTCCATTTGTCCCAGGTCCTGTCTGTATAAGTAGGTCTTGTCCTGGGTACAGTTTTGTGAAGCATCTGGAAGTGTTTTCTTCCTCGGATTCAAAAAATGCCTTCTATAATGAAAGGATTATATTAATCAGGATTTAAAAGATTGCACTCAATTTCTTTCTCTAATCTCCCAACATTTCCTCACTGTAATTTTTCACTGTCCTGAGAATTTTTGTGATATTTCCTTTCTTTTTTCCATGTTACAATTTCTGGGTTTTTATCTCTTATGTTTCAGTTGCGATCAAACTCAGAGCTTGGCCAGGACATTCTGGATGACTGCCTCCCAGTCCAGCCTCTCCAGCCAGCCTCATCACTGCTTGATGCTGCAGAGAATTCCATGGGCAACTCCCCTGCGCCTACTCAAGATATTTACCCAGGTATAGAAAAAGACAGATATAAAGCTACTATATGATTGCTCACTTGAGATGAGGGATGGGTTTTCAGAGTACAATGTACTCAGAAATCTATATCTCATAAGAAAGGCAGAATCTGCAAAGTAATATAAAAATATAGATTTTGAAGATATTTTATGTTTTTTGAAGGGGGCAGGACAAATCATACCATATCCATGAAATGATCTACTGCAATGCAGAGCAATATTTTTGTTCTGTTTGCATTTGACTTCTACTAGCAATTCACTGTTACCATTCCTTGTAGACATCCTGAATACATTAAACTTCTTTTAAAATCACAGAATTTTTCCTCCTCCTTATTCATGGATCACATATCAGTTTTCCAATCAATCTACATTTATGAACTTAAATGCAGTGTTATGAGCTCTCATGACTTCAAATACACCAACAAACACATTTATACAATAAATGTAATAATTCTATTTTATTGTTTCAGTTAAATATCTGAGATTTTTAAAATACCTAACTTTGTCATACTTGCCTCAGTGTACAATTGTTGTTCACATTTGAACTAAATTTGAAACAATTGGTAAGTTACGAATGATAATATGTCTTAAAACTCAAGCCAACAATGGACAAGATGTTAACATTTTTAATGGAGTATTTTAGTAGTTCTGAAGGCATCTGTTTTTAATTTTCTGGCAGAATGCATTACATCTTCTATCAGTTCAAGTTTTAAGTGAGAACCAGATACAGGAAGTAAATGAATTGGCTGTGTTAGTGTTATGTGCAGAGAGGAAAATGACATTACACAAAGTGGACACTTCAATAGGTAGTTTTATTGAGAGGCTTGTAAAGCTGTCAATTCTATTATATGTTTTTATCAGGGCTATTGTAAGCTACACACAAGCTGATGAAGTAGGTGTATATGACATAAATTAGGAAGTATAAAGCTGTATCTGCCTTCTAATTTATTGAATAGTTGTTATTACTTGTAGACTGTTAACTTTTAAATGCATTAATCTGAGTATAGGCTGAGTGTGGCATATAATACTTGAAAGCAAAAAGGAAATTTCAGATTTTAGATATGTGATTTTGGCCAGGAAACCTCTGTGAACATGATGTTGGTTATAGTTGCTTATTTCATATTGTACATTGAGAGGCAGTTGCATAGTGAGGAATGCTGAGATTTAAAATCATTATTTAATGGCATTTTCAGAAATTGAGGACGTTCTTGCAGGAGATTTCTACAGCAACCTGTTCAGCACTCATCTCTTTTACCAGTCTAGCTTCCAGACTATGATTGTCAAATTCTGGCAGCTAGGTCAATCCAAATCTATGCTGACAGTGGCTTGAACAAACTGCTGCCTGTGACAAGTCAAGTAAAGCTGTTGCCTCCAGCCAGCCCTTAGCTGGCAATGCTCTGCAATCATGATATCTCATAGACAGCTTCTGAGACTGTGGCATTACCTTTTGTAGTCTCATTCATGCATTGTCAGTATTTGGTGTTTACAGCACGACCAGCTGTGGACATTGTTTGAAATACTATTGTTTCTTACTTTGTACTGCTTCCTGTTCTGTGTCCATTTTTGTAATATTAATCAACATATTCTTAATCAGCATAAATTTCTGTGTAAGTATTAATATGCTTTCCCTTACTTGCATTCACAGGTATCTATAATTTAGAAATTTCTCTTAGTTTTATTCGCTTGTGTTGTTTCACATCAGTTAACTGAGGGTATTATGTCAGGTATAGATGTATCCATGTCACTCCATTTTTTTTTTTGATTGGGTTGGAAAAGACCTCCAAGATCATCAAGTCCAACCCTGGGTCCAACTCCAGTCCATTTACTAGATCATGGCACTCAGTGCCACGTGCAATCTCGGTTTAAAAACCTCCAGGGACGGTGAATCCACCACCTCTCTGGGCAGCCCATTCCAATGCCTGATCACTCTCTCTGGAAAGAATTTTTTTCTGCACTCCAACTTAAATTTCCCCTGGCAGAGCTTGAGCCCGTGCCCCCTTGTCCTATTGCTGAGTGCCTGGGAGAAGAGACCAACCTCCACCTGGCTAGAACTTCCCTTCAGGTAGTTCTAGACTTTTGACAACCACCTAATCCAATTGAAATGAATTGTTTCATAAACTACTCATCAGGTGCTGCTACATAATAATAAACTCTGTGAATAAATGAGCTAACTCCAACAGGCAGGAAATTATTTTATTGAAATGATGGCATGAAAATTATTCATGACCCAAGGAGAGAAAAGTAAAATATATAAAAGCTTAAGTGTCCTGCCTTACAGAAGCTACACTTCAAAATTCTCTGAAAACAAAGTTTCTTTATAAATGTTACAAAAACCTTTGAGACTTCTGAAAAATAAAATATGTAACTTTTACTGGGTACTGTTTAACACAACGTATTATCTGAAATGTGTCTGTCCTACTTTTCAAGTAGAAACAGGAACAGATTTTGATTTTTCCAGTGCTGTCAAATCGAACTTTTCTAACCTGAAGTTGACTTTGCTTATCATTGATGCACACTGAAAGCAAAAATAGGCTTTTTCCTTTCTGAAGAAATCTATAGAATATATGTTTGAAAATAAACTATTAGAAATATGTAAGAAATGTCAAAAGTAGAATTTAGGTAGAATTCCATTTCTACTTACATAGTACAATGCCTATAGTGACCACTATGCAGTTTCTCAGTACTGTTAAATTACAGAATTGAAAAACACAGATACATTTAAATGAAATAAAACAATAATATTTTATTACATATCTAATAGTTATGTCTCCATAAATATTTTTTCTGATCTTGTAGTCTCTGTGACTTTATAAAAGAAATCTGAACTTGCTTAAGTATAATCTTAATAATACAGTGATGTAGCATGACAGGTCCTTTGTGTAAAATCAACGCAAAAAATATATTTAAAGGTCTGAAGGAAGCATACAGACTGTTCTAGGCATACTGATAGCACTTAGGTTTTAATTTTTAAAAATACGTAGGCTTTTGGATTTATTCAGGTCACAGAATTAAGNTTTTTTCTACTGTATAATTGAATGAACTTACTTTGTATAGTGCAATCTAAAATCCCTAAAGTTGGAATAATCATACGTTATGCAATACAAAGAAAATATGTATTTTTACTGTGCTGTTTGGTTACAACAATTTAATATTTCAAATTTAAGCATAAACCAGAATGTGTAATTCATACATGAATAGTTACTGGATATCACACTCAGCTCTGCTCCAGAGCAAGCAATACTACTGAAGTTTGGCAAGTACATGACTTTTTTTGCAAGTTGAAATTAAAAAATTGCATCTGTTAAGTTACAGAACTTATTTGAATTCTAAGTGTTTTTTAATAATGCCTTATGCTGTATTGTGAAACTTTGACCCAATTACCTTTGTGCCTGTGACTTAAGTTTTACTTTACTCAAGTAATACTTTTGTTTGTGGGATTCTTTTCCTCCACTGAAATAGTACTAAGCTAGGTGCTCTGTGCATATAATAAGAAAAAAATCCAATCCCTGTGGAGTTTGCATCCAAGATAATGTTAGGAAAGCAGGTAGGTACAACAGGCAGGTAAAGGATAGACGGTGCATATAGGAAAAATGAAAGAATTTTATTAAAGCAATTATCCCAGTGAGTGAGGTCCCTAAGATATATCTGAGAAAAAGGGCACTCTGTTTGTTAAGGCTGACAGCCTTAGAATGTAGTTGCATTTCATAACTGTAAGCAAAAAAAAAAGAAAAACAAGAACAAATGAGAGGGATGAACTGACATATGAATGGCCCTTATCACGAAAAATGGAATTGTGTTTGGTGCATGGGGAATGGATGCAAAAGAGGCAGTGATGTAGAGTTACCAAAAATGAAGAGGATCTCTCTTGTCAGCCTTTGAGCTGAATTTAACTATTGCATACGTATCTAGAAGTTCTGCTAAATGTGTGTAGTCCTAGGTAGGACCATATGCACATTACAGGAAGCTGAAAAGTGTTCATATAATTATCTTGCTTAGTTTAAGGAGGATAGTTTATTTCCCTTCACACTTGTCATTTTATTCACCAGTTTTACTTCTAAGTTTATAATTTCCATTTTGAGACAAAGGTTCTCCAAAAATTCATGCAATGTTTGGGTTCACACTGTGAAGAAGAGAACATTTACTGGTAGATTAGTACGAAGAGTGTAAGCAACATGGACACATGCACCATTTATAGTTCCTTTCATCACACTGAGTCAGAACTTCAGAAACTGCAATCTACAGAAAGGGAAGAAAATGTCTACAAAGGTCTAAAGATGTCATTGTAGGAACAACTTAACATTTCAGTCCAGACCCCACTTTATTGCTTCAGTACTTGAATGTCTTCCAGTATCTCTGATCTGCCTGTAGCATACCTGGAGAAGGACACACAGAGACCATCAGTACAGATGGTCCATGCTGCAGACCCACTTTGGAGACAGACTTGTTATTTTCAAAATGTGATTTTGACTTCTACTGTACTTCTTGTTGCATGGTGGCTGCTTAAGTGTCATGCACTCTGGAGTCTTCAGATTTACAGATGAGCTGAGTGGGATAAAAGCAAAACAGACAGAATGTTTTACATTTGCTGGGCTTACCACTTAACACAGCACATGCCCACATATTCCCGGCTGCAAAATCCTGTAGGGAAGTACGGACTCCCTAGAGAAAGTGAAAGGGAAGAATATATGGAGGTGATGCTCCCAAGTGCATAAAATATTTCATATTTTCCCTTCTGTGCAGTAGTAAATCACTTGTTCTTAAGGGCTTCATAAATATTGCTTATAGAAATGAAAGGTTGACTTTAGTAATAAAAATGAGTTTACAAATGAATGTACATAACTTTATTGAGCTACAAAGTGAAACCTTCACACTGCTTTACTCTACATGTTAAAAACTCTCAGCCCTACTCTGTACTGTCAGTGGTAAGAAGAGAGGTATTTTAGGGGCAGAAATAGATTGTCAGAGTGCTGATTTGGCAATAATAAGTCCAAGATGCTAATCAATTATCATGTTCATGGCTAGGCTTCGCGAA
>VWZD01010114.1:135452-174119 GCA_013396695.1 Sakesphorus luctuosus | reverse complement strand
GTATTAGATCAGTGAAGCTACAAACTCAAACAGTCTCACAAGTGCAAAAGACATTCTTTGATCTGTTCCTTGAGACTCCTCGGAAAGTATTGCCTAGACTGGCATTTAAACCAATCCAGGCCCCCAAACTGCTCTCTGCAAACTCTGCTTTGTAAATTCTAGGCTCACAATAGAATAAATAAAGAATTAAAACTTGATCTTGAAAAGGTCTTGAGAAAGTTTTATTTCCTTTTGAGGTGATCTTTCTGGGAACATAGCTGTTAGATGACAGTTCTTATCTTAGAAATATTTATTTCTAAGCAAAACAATTTATTTTGAAGGACTACCACCACTTATCTACTGTTTAAGAGAAATTTTATCAAATTTACATCATTATGGATTTCTGAAGTAGTTAAAACGTTAACTATCAACAATTATTTTAAACAAAACCTAATAGCCTTATCCTCATCATGTGCACTTTACACAAGAAAACATGCTAGTTAAGAAAAATAAAGGCAAAGTCTGCGTCTGCAAATATTCCAGCAGGCAGACAGAGAGGAGGTGGGTTATTTATAGCTTTGGTTTTAGTACACTGAAATAGGGATTATGAACAAGGTCTTCTGTCAACTACTTCTCAAAATGATTTAGTTAGTATTTAGCCAGGCACAGACCCTCTATGGAAGCCTTTGCAGAGACTGCAGTGATGCTCCCTGTGACAGTAAAATATAAAATACTAGGCTATAGAAATAACATCAATAATGCTCAGTTCTAAGTACTGTTAATTTGACCTACACTCAATACTGATTTTATACTCCTCTAACCACATTGATTGCAGCAGGGCTGGTTGACTGACTTGAAGCAAGCCAGATAAAACCCAACAATTTCACTTTATTCCCTGGACTACAGAGCAAAATATCAATATTTACTGTTTTCAATTTCAAATATAAAATTCAAGTTTGAGATCCAACTGACCCTCAAAATCAAGTGAAATCAGCTACAACGTGAGTTCATTATTTTGCCACATTTTCCATTTCCCATGAAAAAGCAGACATCTGTCTAATACAAATTGCTGATGAAAGTATTACGGTCTTCAATACAAAATACCAATATTGTGGAATTGCAGGCTGCAAACTATTCTCAGGTAATTATATGAAAAGATGCACAGATCTTAGAATATGAGATGCAAAGCACATTATCTTATAAGCAGAGATAAGCATTATTATGTAGCCAACAGTTTTTACTATATTCAGTGCAGCACTGGGTTCATCAGTCTTCCATTGACTCACCTTTTGAACTGATAACCTAGCATGTAAATAATCCACCAGACTAATATTTTAAAACCAAAACAGATCAGAAGACCCAGGGATAAAATAGGAGATGATAATGAGAGAAAAAGTGAAAAATTCTGCATCCTCCATGGTTAAACTGGAAAATACTATGGCCCACAGGCAGAAATAATTTTTCAAACTAAGAAATTCATGCACTACTACTTTAAAAATCTAACTAATCAATAAAGCATAAAGATCTTCAAGCTCATTAGAAGTAAGAACTCTATCCTTTCAGGATCAACAAAGCTGGGTCACCCCAAACTAGTAAACAGCTTCCTGGGATGATAAACCTCTATTCTGAGTATCAACTTGTATCAGACACATGCTACATCAACTGTGCAGCAGAGATTTTATTCAAAATCCACTGACTTGAACTCATCCACTAAATCAAGACAGAATTAAAATAACAAGTAGTTTAATCAGAAGCTGTTGATCTTTCTTTTTTAGGCTTTCCTGGTTTCCTTCCGCTTCTGTGGACTTCATGTTAATGTTCTAACTTGCATGAGGATTAGTCAATCTTTCATCAGGCCATTAAGGGTGGGGAATTAAGAGTTTTACAACCCACAGTACATTTTCATCTTCGGCAAGGATTTGGAAAGAAAAAAATCACAAAATGACCTTGTGTTAAACAAGACGACAAGCAGTAGAGCATTTATAATATTTCTATGCAATTTCATATTCTCTTTTGCAATTACCCATCTGTTTCATCTTAATTTAGCTACATAAAGCAGGTACGGGCCAAAGACCATTCCTGGAAAGGATAAGGCCTTCAGGCCAGCAATACAGATGAGAACTCTAGTGAAGCAATGAAGACGAAAGGTTAGCCTGCTATATGTTAAAAAGGAGCTTCTCTTAGGAGAAGTTTTTGGAGATGGTCTTTGGTTTTCTTACGATTTTGAATCAGTATTTATATACAGAATATATAAGTAGAATGTAATTTTGCTCTTTTGCTCCTGTAGCTATTTACATCTTAGAATTTTGAGAAAGTTAAGGAGACTGATATGCAAGTATTGCCAAAGCTCACGAAAATGTCTGTACTGAGAAGCCCCAACAGATCCTGGTGTTTACTTGCTCGTCTTTATCACGACCACCACTACTGAATGCCAGTCAGCATGCAGTATCTTTTCCTAAGCCTCTTGCAACAAAGTATCATAAGATTTTATTAAATTAATGCCTAATTTAAGCTGTTCTTATCACATACAGCCAGCAATGAAGGTGAACAGAGCATAGCCTGAAAGTTACACCTTACAACAGACTCTCAGATCAGTATATGCCATCTAATTTTGAAATATGGGTGTTTGACACTCAGTCCACGTGTCCAGTTGTACTCCTGACAAAGATTTCCAATTCTCCTGATGATCCATGTGAAAATTCAAATTATAGATACTGTAGTAAGATTAAATAGGTAAGAATTGAATTAGTAGTTCTAAATAGATGTTACATCCAAAAAAGATCTTCATCATGGGCAAAACCAATTTACCAGAACATGAAAATTACTGAAACTTAGATTACCACTTTATAAAGATATAGAAGAGACTCTCAGGTGCTACTACTCAATCAAAAGGCCACAGGAAGTATCGATCTCCACACACTTGACAAACTCATTCTGCTCTCATTGACCAGCACCACCAGGGCCTTTTCTGCCAGGCAGCTTTCCAGCTGCTCATCCCCCAGCCTGTAGCACTACATGGGGTTGTTGTGACCCAAGTGCAGGTGCCAGCACTTGGCCTTTTTGAGCCTCATAAAATTGGCCTTGGCTCCTCAATCCAGCCTGTCCAGATGCCTCTGCAGAGCCTTCCTACCCTCCAGCAGATCAACACTCCCACTCAGCTTGATGTTATCTGCAAACTTAGGGTGCATTCGATCCCCTTGTCCGGGCCATTGATAAAGATAGTAAACAGGAATGATATTAAACATGTGACTGATGTTGGAATACTTTTTTCTTCCAGATATCCATTGAAGAGTAAATGAAAAATATCTAAATACACAGCACTCTGCTGCTAAAAGTTCTATAGGCAATGCAGAGATGGAAGGAAATGCTGTAACAAAATTAACATTTAAACAAAATAGCTTGCCAGTGGGGATCAGATATAAATACTAAACATAACAATCTTGCAATTCACACATACACAAAGAAAAAAAATAAACATTTGCTAGTATCCATGTAAACCTACCTGCTCCAAAGGATTTGTTCAGCTGTATATTTTAAAAGCAGGTAAGCTGTTGCATATTTCCAATCAAATACAAATCACAGCCATAACATGCATACATACAAATACCACAGTATGAATCACTGCATGCTAAAATCATTTCATCATCCTTCCTTAAAATAGCAAAAATGTATTTTCAAACAGTGAATGAGTGTCTTTGTAGACTTTCTTAGGATTCAGAATGCAATGTAAGTGGTACTTCCAAAATAGATGTACTAGGAAGGAACAGAATTACTTTAGTTTGCCTAGAAGGCAGCAGATAGTACATTAATAAAACTATAATATTTCTATTTTACTTGTGGAATAAACTTAACTGACTGTGACTAGTCAAAAGGAACACACATTCTTTTAAGGCAAGTAGTTTCTGAAATAAATTTTCTACTATAAATACAATTCCAATTTAACACTTATTGGATTTCACTAGGGAAAAAAATAATCTTTACACTCTGGGGCATACAAAGTAAAATCTGAAAGTAAACATACTACTTATTTTAAAGCTGTGTATTTTGACATACTCTTATTACCATTTATATAGTGTGGAGAAGTACATAACATTTTAAAACATTTCACAGTATAAACTACACCAAAAGAACTCTATTCAGTTCCAAAAGCAACTGTTGCATTCACTGTCACTTGGCAGTATGACTGCTTTCTGTTTACAGTACTGTTCTAGTGACAGGAATATTAATTTAAAAAAAAAAAACCTATTTAAAGAAAAAAGCATTTAAAATTCTAATAATTTTATTAGTCTTTAAACAAAAAGAAAAAAAAAACAGAAAATGTTTCTATAAAAAGATTTTTAAAGTCGCCTGAGAGCTGTAGTTACAGACTTTATGTTAATGTGATGTATTTATTATAATAGCTACAGAATATTTTTCCCTTTAAAATACCTAAGCTCTTCTCCTAAGGCATGGCAGAATTACACACTCTGGACAGTATCTCTGTTAACCCAGGGAACAACCCAAAACCTGCCTACAAAGACAGTGACGATGAGGACCTGTTCTTCCTCAAAAGTCAAGGAAACAAAAATGCCTCTGTCACTCAAGGCATTCTTTATACTGTAAGACTGTAATGATTTTGCATCTTTTGTGGCTCAAGCTCACAGACTACCTAATACATAAGCAATATCTGGATTATGCAGTCAAAGGCACAAACGTATCCATATCCACAAAAGAAAATGTGTGTGAAACAAGGAAGGAGGCTAAGTTGTCCCTGCATATAAAATAAAAAGACAGAAAAGAGGACTGGGAACACAGTCTAAATCTCTTGGCACAAGCAAGGATAAGCTTTAACTTTCCTGCTCTTTTAAAGAGCTTACTGCAATGTCTGTTTAGAAAACCAGTGAGGTTTGCTATGCTCCTGGCTGTTGCAAATATATCTTGTTTGTTCCAGGAAAAAAGTGAGGTATGATTCAAAATAAATCAAGCATAAGACTTCTCAGTCACATGACTGGGATGTGTTCAGCATGATAGTCCCTGTATGCTGTGTGCAGAAATGACTCAGAAGCAAGTTCCACATTTGTCAATCCAAGGAAGGGACACAACAGCAATTAAAACTGGTAACAACTGGCTGAGACTCAAATACATCTTATGCATCTAGATCTAAAAGATGTAATAGAGCAATAGCTGAGGATTGATCAACATCATAATATCTAAATATATCTGAAGGGAAAAATGTATTAAAAATAAAAAGGAATGGAAAAAATTGGCCTAGTTAGTAAGTTAATTCATAGAAGTCTGTGTGCTCACTGGCAGTTGTAAGGATTCTTATTAAATAGTTCTTTCTTTGAGGCTTGACTAGTTTCCCAGAGCACAGCGCCAGAATAAGAAAAAACTATTTACACAAGTAACTTACATGCTTCTTACTTCTTGTTGATTGGAGATCAGTGTGCAGTTAAATATTCATATATGCGTTTGGATATTTTCCAATACTTTGATAAGAATTAGATGTAAGAAAGGACTTGGGCATCTACAAGTTACCTTTCATTTTAAGTTTTATCTCCTTAGTCACAAGTCCAAGAGTTAGACAATTTAAAGAGTATAAAAAAGATCTTGCACACCAATCAGAAGGATGCCTAGGAATAACCATTAGGAAGACTAAGAATTTTAAAATAAATAAAAATCCATCCAGTTTATTGCATACGTTCAATAAAGCAGGTATCAGAATGAGGGTAAGTGTCAAATGCTTTTCCTTCAATAATTTTAAGATTCTATTGTAAATACAGATGGAGAAGAAAGAAAACATATTTTACACGATAGTATAATGCAGAAACACTCACCCGTGAAATGAAAAATCCAAATTCACTTGCCTTTTCTGCTTGAGGCAATTCAAATATATCTTTAATGATGCATCCTCATCACCAAATTGTAGCATTCTATGGATAGGACATTCCTCATTCCTTCCAACTGATGTTCAGAAAAAGTATGAGACCCTACCCACAACCCAAACCTTATCCATTACTCAAAAAGTATTTTGATCTCTGTCTTCTGACTTTTCCCCAAGATCAGTGTTTCAACTGCAATGCTTTTGATGCCCTCCACTCAGTGATCCCCTCACACTCTCCTTGGACAAGTTAATTCAGAGTTATTTTATTTCCATTTCTCTTACATCCATCCAATAGATTGCAAAATGACAGTTTTGAACATCAATCTCCTTTTGCTACTTTAAATATTTAATAGTCAAAACTAGCAATTAGTTTTCTTCCTTGCAGATTTTAATATTCTTTCACAACCGCTACTAAGCTCATTATATAGACTATAGGGACCTCCTGAAAGACTATAAAGATACACATGCTGGGAACTCTGTAAAATATGAATTCACTAGCAGCTAGTGGGCAGATTGTAGGGAAAATTCGACATACCCCTTGTTAGCCAAACTTTTGATAGGCTCTTTCAATCTTTCAAATACCTTTCCATCCTTGAACAGAAAACTTTAGACAAAATTCCATAAGCATAATGAAACACAAAATCTCTTGAAATAGCTGTAGTGGGTGAAATCAAAATATCTACCTTGCCCAATATTCAAATTTCAAAAATAGGTTTGTTAATAGACAGTTTTAGACGTAAAATGAGGAATATAACCCATTATAGCCTTATTATTCAAAGAAATTTAGTTTGTATCACTCTAAGAAATTTCTCTGAGACCTCTTTCCTCCTTTTATAGAGAGAAAAATACATTCCTTTGCAATCTGCCACTTACCTAGCACCAAGGCTGGTTTCAGTTCTAAATTAAACACTACAGTTACCAATTAAACAATTGCAGGTTTCAGCAGTCTCAGATTAATCCCAAGATTCTGGTAATCACTTACTATCTTACTTATTAGAGACCTCTTTATCTGAAGCTATGCTTTAGGTTCATTCCTCATTTGGTGGAATCTAGCTTCTACAGATTAGCTAACAATGCTGTGAGTAATTACCACAATTATTTAGCTTTGTGTGTTATAGCTGTGTCTTATCATATCATAGACTATCCTGAGTTTGAAGGGACCCATAAGGATCATCAAAGTCCAACTCCTGGCCTTGAACATAACAGCCCAAACAATCATATCATGTGCCTGATAATATCCAAACACTTGAGCTCTGTTAGGCTTGGTGCTGATCACTTCCCTGGTGAACCTAGTCCAGTCTTGGATCACCCTCTGGGTGAAAAATCTTTTCCTGACATCTCCCCTCACACAACTTCATATTTCTTAGGGTCCTGTCACTGATCATCATGGAGAAGAGATCAGCCCCTCCTCTTCCCCTCATGAGAAAGTTATAACTGCAATGAGGTCTTCCCTCAGTTTCCTCTTCTCCAGGCTGAACGGACCAAGTGACCTCAGCTGCTCCTCACACAGCTTCCCCTCAAGGCCCTTCATCTTTCTTGCCCTCCTTTGGACACTCCTAATAGCTTAATATCTTTCTTACATTGCAATGCCCAAAACTGCACACAATATTCCAGGTGAGGCTGCCCCAGTGCAGAGCATTGTGGGACAATCCCCTCCCTTGACTGGCTGGCAATGCTTTGCCTGATGCCCCCCAGGACATGGCTGGCCATCCTGGCTGCCAGGGCACTGCTGACTCAGATTCACCTTGTTATTGACCAGGACCCCCAGGTCCCTTTCTGTGGCACTGCTTTCCAATATCTCGTTCCACAATCTGTATGTACATCTGAGGCTGCCCCATCCCAGGTGCAGAGTCCGGCACTTTATCTTCTTAAACTTCCTATGGTTGGTGATTGCACAGTCCTCTGTCTTGTTGAGGTCTCTCTGCAGGGCCTCCCTGTCTTTGAGGGAGTCAACAGCTCCAATTGCTCACCACCACATGATGTGTTTATTCAACGCATTCTGGACATTTTGTCCAGAAGGATACTGCCAGACAGTATTGAAAGCTTGCTGAAATCCAAAAAGATTACATCTGCTGGATCCCCTTGATCAGCTAGGTGGGTTACCTTGTCAAAAGAGGAAATTAAGTTTGACAATCAGGATTTTCTCCTCATAAAGGTGTGCTGGCTGTTACCATCGACTGTGTTGTCTTGTGGGTGTTTTTCCATATCTCCCAGAATAATCTTCTCCGTAACTTTCCCAGGCGCTGAAGTGAGACTGACATCTATAGTTTCCAGGGTCCTCCTTCTTGCTCTTCTTCAAAATTGTGACAACTTTAGACAGCTTCCACACAACCAAGACCTCTTCAGATTCCCAAATTCAAAAATCATCAAGAAAGGCCTTGCAATGACATCAGCTAGCTCTTTGGTCCTCCAGCTCAAGGCACTGAGATCTTCTTAGTCCATCATCCATGCTGAAGACAGAGGAAAAGAAAGCATTAAACACCTCTGCCTTGTCTCTATCCCTGTTTATGAAGTGATGTTATTTCTATACTGACTTTGCTTCCACGGGGTGTACACTTTCCTTTCTCACTTTATGTCAAAGAGGAGATCCCTGTTCAGCCAAGCTAGCTCTCCACTTCCCCTGCTTGACTTCCAACATTTTGGAATTGCCTGTTCCTCTGACCTTAGGAGGTGATGTTTAAAAAGCGACCAGCACCGATGGACCCCAGCACCTGTGAAAATATTTTCCTGGGGGACTTATGAATTCCCTGAGCATCCTGAAGTCTGCTCTCCTCATGTCTAGGGCTGAAGTTTTGCTGGCACTTACACTTTTCCTCCTGTCAACAGAGCTTTTAAATCCAATCATTTTGTGGTCGCTGTGGCCAAGAAGGCCATCAATCTCCACTTCATGAGACCCTCTCTGTTAACAAACGACAAATCAGTGAAGGCATCTTTCCTAGTTAGCTCCTATAATACCCGAACAACAAATTTATCATCCAAGTGTTTTAGGATGTGTTTTCAGACCTGTTTGCACCAACAGTGTGATACTCCCAGTTAATTTTCAGCAAGTTAAGTCCCCCATAAGGACAAGGGCCATTGATTTGGAGGTGCCTCTTAGTTCCTTGAAGAATAATTCATCAGCATCATCGTCCTGGCTGGGAGGTCTATAGTAGACTCCCACAATGACATCCACATTAATTGTATGTCCCTTAAGCCATACCTGGAGGGTCGTGTGCCATTGACAACTGTCAGCTCCATCTTTGTTGAGTTCAAATTTTATATTTCAGTGGTCTATGAGTTTCCCCCTAGTGGCATTCCTACGACTTAAATAAACTGGAGGAGAGGACATTGTGCTCATAGTAAGTTGCAACTCAAATCTCTTTTCACTTGAATTAAACACAGTAGTGCCATAATATGTCTGAGCTTTTCCTCTTTTCTGTGATTAGATACAATTTTCTCTTTCAAAATACTGTCCTCTATTTCCAACAGGAACCTGCTTAAGAATGCTGGATCTATTTTTATCTCATGCTCTAAAAAATTCCCTGCTATCTGTAAGCATATTGACTCTCTCTCTGTCTCTTCTAATTTCCACTTTAAAAATTTTTATCTCTACATAAGCACTACTAAACTGATAGGGTAGATTATTCCTACAAAGATTTTGAATTTAACTGCATTAACACTACCAGACATGTAAAACTCCTCATAGAACTCTTTTCCTAACTACACCTAAAACTAGGTTTTACATACTGCTCAGGGATAAAATCAAGAGATACTGATTTTTTTTTTCAGTTCCATTATTGGTGACTCTAAAAAGCAACCATTTATGAAACCTAAATGTCTGCATCATTGGTTATTGGAACATTCATCCAGTCAAAATAAGCACTTTGGATAATGCTAAACATCTGCATTTCATGCTTTTTAAAGAGTACAAATTTCTCTGCTTATAAAGTATATACTGTATTTCAAAGCCAATAGATATTAAAAAAATCACACTACTGTAGTTTACACTGAGAACAACCCCCAAACTCCAAATGAGTCACACAGAATATTTTAAAGCATTTCAAATGAAATAAGATTCTTAACCAACTTCTCACTTAAAAGACTGCTAAAACACAAACTAAAATATGAACAATCTTGTTGTTATCAAAGTCTGTTTTCACTGTTAAAGCAACTGCCTATTTCCTCCAATAACAACCGCACACACACCATTGGAGACAAAACAATATGAATAGTTGGCCAGGTCAGATGAACCAAATGCTCTCATTTTACCAAAGGGGGAATGCAAAATATAATTACAATACAACTTGCAGTGTGGATAGAAAATATGCTACTTGCGCAGCCATTTTCAAATGAAGGGTATTTTCATATTAAATCTATGTTTATATATTTTTAACAGGGAGTGTAATCTGGATGCATACAATGAGCCTGACACGTCCTAACACTGAAGTCGCCTACATCCCGCAGAGGAAGAAGCCTCCTTAAAATGCACTACAAAATCTCAAAGATTTAAAAAAATATATCTTTTACTTCATTGAAAATAAGACAGCAGGTATTCCAAGTCAGAAGAAATTAGTTTAATTGCAATAAACAGTAAGTGGATGAATTGGAAGGCACCCATAAAGATCATTAAGTCCAACTCCTGGCCTTGAACAGGACCATCCCCAAGAGTCACACCATGTGCCTGAGAGTATCATCCAAATCCTTCTTGAACTCTGTTTGGCTTGGTGCTGAGACCACTTCCCTGAGGGGCCTGTTCCAGTACCCAATCATCCTCTGGGTGAAGAACCTTTTTCTAATATCCAGCCTAAAGCTCCCTGACACAATTTCAGGCCATTCCCTCAGGCTCTGGCACTGATCACCATGGAGAAGAAATCAGGGTCTGCCCCTCATCTTCCCCTCATGAGGAAGCTGTAACTGCAATGAGGTCTCCCCTCAGTCTCCTCTTCTCCAGGCTGAGCAGACCAAGTGTCCTCAGCCACTGCTCACACGGCTTCTCCTCAAGGCCTTTCACCATCTTCCTTGCCCTCCTCTGGACACTTTCTAACAGCTTAAGATCTTTCTTATATTGTGGTGCCCAAAACTGCACACAACAGTCAGGGTTAGGCTGCCCCAGTGAAAGCAGAGAGGGACAATCTGCTCTCAGCACTTATAATTTCCTAAAAATCTATTACGCACATGGCCAACTAAGTAAAGAGTTAGTAAACAGAATCTCCCTGTATGCAAGTCCAATTTCCATACACCTGTTCCTTGGTACCTGCAGTGTTTTACCTATGTACAAGACACCTGTAAAAAGAAATAGCATAGGTGGACATGAAAATTAAGTATCTGAATTCTATCACGTGTATGGAAGTGTTGGGAAGTTAAAAATAAAGCAAAAAAAAACCAGAGAAACCAATCCATGGCCTCAGGAGAAAAAAATCCTGGAAGTTGCACTCATTAAATAGGATACCATTTCGAATTGCCTGTGAAAAATATATCGCAATATTTCATCAACAAATGAGTGTTTTTTCTGTATTTGAGTTATTAAAGTATGCAGGCAGATAACCGGGCTCTGGTACTGGGGTTTAGTTGTCTGAAGACAACATGACATAAGAAATTGCCAGACATATTGAATAACAGTGGGAATCTGATGAAAGTTGCAAATCACACTGAGAGGAATGTCTGGATTTCAAGTGGTTAAGGGAGAGTCAGGACAACCTTGGTTAAACCTCCTGGATGATTAAGGTAGGCAATGGGGACTTTTTGGGGTGCTCTTGTAAAGCTAGTGGTATGTGGCATTCGACTTACAGTATCTGGAATGGAAAAAGTCCTGTCAGAAGTGGACAGGTGAAGAAAATGAAGAAGCTAACTCTAATGCCTTAAAACCTGAGGGTTTTAATGTTGTTTAAATGTACAAAATGGAGCCTATTGTTCTTTTTTGCTAAATCGCCCTTCTTCTTCCCAAAACTCCCTGAGTTACCCTTATCTCCCACTTTGGAATGTCTGCAGTGTTCTTGATGAAGGCTCAGAAAGTTTTCTCATTGGCCTATATCTAACCCTTACTATTGGTTGTTAACCCTTGCATTCTACTGGCGAAAATCCAAAGCCCCTCGGGATCCCTACTGGTCAGATTCTGATCCTCCTTGAACCCGTAAATACCCTCTTCTGATATCAATAAGGCTCTCTCTTGTCCCTCTCCTGTGGTTCCTGTGTGGTCCATGCGGGCTCCCTGGGGGCTACATGGTCGGGGGCAGCGGGGGGAGCACACTCCTCCAGGTAATGGGCTAAGCCCTGTACCTAGAGACCCACTCAACCATTGCAGTGGTACCTAGGTACAACTGTGACCTGTGGCGTAGAAGTAATTATATAAAAATAATTAATTTTGGAAAGACAAGGATGGAGATAAGGGGAGATGAAGATGGATCAAGAAGAAACAAGACGAGCAAAGTGGACAGAAGTGAGGGAATAAAACATACCTGACACATACAAGCAAACTACTGCTCATTATACTTGTATGGCTTACGTTGCTCATGTTTATGTGCACTCTGTGTGTTTATGTAGGTGTCTGCAATGGCTGACTGTGCCTGTAATATGTACGTTTGTGTTCGTATACAGGTGTACCAACTGGGAAGCAGCTTGGCTACAGACTGACTGAAAAAGGAGAGAAGCTAACACCTTGCATCCAGCAAGGTTCATTGGATTCAGATACCATCAAAACACATCATATTACTTTATCTTTGAACTGATTAACATTAATTTCTTTAATTTGATGGGATCAATTCATACTTCCTCTACCACTAAATATGAGGAAAAATGAAAATACATAATTATATGGTCCATTAGTTCTTGTGTCTCTTTTTTTCTCCCTCCTCAGTTCACCGGAGAACTATTTAGCATTTATTTGTTTATTCAACCATACTAGGATAGCAACAAGATCATTCAGACAGGCAAATAAAAGAGCAAATTGTCAAGATATTTAAAATAAATGGATGTAAGCAGTGCTTTATGCTATATCCATTAGGCTTGAAGAATCAGGACAGAACAAGGTTTGAGTTGACTATAATCCGTAACACAGGGATATCACTTCCATCTGCCAATAATAAATGATAGCCAAGCACTCTGCTCAAATAAGACACCAATCTACTTGAAAATGTCAATGGATCCACAATCCATTTAAAAACTCTATAAGGAATTTCACAGTTAATTCTAATGAGAAAAGCAAATTATTTTGTATTATTAGTACTGTCCTATAGTTTTCAAAACAAATATTTGTCCATGGGAAAATGTGAGAATATCATGAATTGTGCGACTTTTTAGATTGGACTTTGTTTTCAATGTGCTCTGCTATATACCAGCTTCTATTGATTAATTTATTGCAACAGCATTTTTTAAAAGCAACAGGATTAGAGTGCCCAACAGCTGAGAGAGCATAAAAAGAAACATTGCAAGCATTCTACATCAGACTTAGCATACTTTTATTATTTCTAAAGTTGTTTTTTTTTGTTTTTGTTTCTTTTAATGTTGTTTCTTTCATTGCCAGGTCTCTTTAAATTAGTAGCTCTACCAGTATTAGTAGAAAAGACAATTTTTTACACAGTGCTCTCAGACCAATGTTTTAACTACATTAATATTTCACCTTCCTGAAAAATTCTTTACAGATGATAAAGTGAAAGAGTCTTACATTTTTCAGTTAAAAGTATATTCCAGCTTGTTGCAGTCCAGAAATAAGCTCCTTGATAAAAGCATACATTTTAAAATGTTAAAAGATACCTTTAAAGTCTAGCAGACAGGTCATCTCATACAGGTAGAATTCTACACAAGAAAACTTAGAAAGTTTGGAAATGAGGGCTAAAGATGAAGCAATACAGATTTAACATAAAAAAACTAATTAAAGCCCCAGTACGCAAATGATTTTTCAAGTGAAAAATGATACAGTAATGATTATCTTAAAATGAGCACAGTATCTTTTGATGTACATGTGAAAACTTATCCAGAAGTGATTAAATCAGTAAAGGTTGGAAAAGTTTTTTAAGAACTAAAAGAATATAATATACATCATAAAAAGACAGAGTTCACTATGCCATGTAGCAACAATATTTATGGAAGAAGGAAACAAGAGAGACGCTGCTTACTGTATTCCATGATAGAAATACTGTTGAAGAGATATATGCACATGAGCTTTTCCAACTACTTAAACATTATTAATACTCATAAATCAAGGAAATTCACTGTATCATTTTATTTTTTTTAAATTCTAGCTCTTATTTACAGATGTATTCAAATCCCCATTCACATCCTTTCCTCACAGAAAGACTTTTATTGAAGTCAAAGGGACGATTAATCTCAGAAACATTCGTTGTGTACCAATTCAGGTTTTAAACAAGCTTGACTGATGTAAGTTTTTCACATAGGAAGCAGAATTTCACCCCTAACAGGTGTCTATTCTTTTTTGTTAATTAGAAGAAACTCAGAAGAAAGATCTACACTAGTCTCTAGTCAGAACAAGAGTTTAAAAAAGTATATCAATTAAGCACATTCAATTAGCCAACTGTATACCAGTTTAAATTATAATTAGCTCAATAATTTTAGACTTGTTTAAATTAGCTCTTTGTATGCACCATACTTCTTAATGCATACTTTTGCTGTTTAGATGAGTCAATAAAACAATATTAGACGTAGCAAACTGACAGAACACTCATCACAACAAACAGGAAGTCTGTATTTTGCATTTTGCTAAAATTTTGATAAATGGATGACTTGTATAGCAACCACCATAAAATAGTTTTGCTTATTTATATTTCAATTTCTGTATTTCAAGAAACCTTTAATTTTAACTCCAGTTCAAATCCCTATAAATCTGCAAAATTCTACCTTTACCCTAAACATTTAAGGAAAGACTATTTTTGGATTCCTGACAACACAGATTAGGAACAGTAAAAAGATGGAGAAAGCATTTTAATTAAGCATGCTATTGTTGTCAGAAAACAATCACAATGGAAAAAGTTCTGATTCTGTTCTTTCTACTTTAAACTGCAGAAATGTATTTGTAAATGTGTTACTATAGCCAGGGCTTCAGAAATGGACAAAAACTGAATAAGGAAATAAAATAGGAATTTTATTTCATATTAGAGAAGCTTGTACTATAATAAGGCAAAATAATAACATAAATGTCAGTTTCATTTAGAAAACAACTATCAGCAAGTTTTGGCATCGTTTTTGACACTATTGACCATCAACTCCCACCAGCTTCTTTACTGTTGATACTTAGAACTTCTTGAAAAATCCAGCCCTTTTTCATTTTGGATCTGTGCTGCAATCACTGCCCTTGAGTAACTTCTCACTGAACTCTATATGTGCTTCACCGGAATTCAGTTGTAGAACCTGAGCCCTGCATACTGCAAGTTCTTCAAGATGGAAGATATATGTAATTTATTTGCATTATTTTGGACTGAAAAAATTTGCCTAAAAAGAGTTTAGACTTCACAGAAACTTCATGTTGATATGATAGACAACAAAACATTGGATGTTCAGGATGAAAAGTCTTTTCTATTATAGCCACTGATCATTTACAAGTGCTATATAAGTTGAAATTAATGCAACCTTGGGTACAATACAGACCTTCTGTAACACGTCTCCCTTAATTCAGATCTAAGCAGGTATTTATTTAAAGATTTATTTACCTTTTAATAAAAATGAACAGAGTAAATATGATGTGCTAGTGTGCTACTCCAGGATTTGTGATAATAAAATGTCAAAGAACAAGCTGCAAGCTGTTTGTTGCTTAAGATAAGATACTCAAAGAATTAATTTTATGCTGGCATATACTGCAATTAGAAATAGCTCTGTGCATCCTGATTAAACTAGTAGCTATGGAAACCAAAGTAGACTAGAATAAGTGTAAAAGGAGAATAACGAATAAGCCAATCATAAAACTCCTTTAATCTCTCTATTTTTAACCTCTCTCATAATGGATATTGGAATACTAAGGGTCAATACTACTTTTTTTTTTTAACCTTTGTATATATGGAAGTAACAGTATTCCTTCCAAACTACTTCCTGGGCATTAGATTTGGTTTTCACTTCAGAACTTCTCATCCCACATAATCTCAGAAAGCACACCATTTTTAATGACACAACCTGTATTAAATAATTGTATATATTTATCCCTTTATAAAATGAGAACTCTTGTGTTTTCAAAAACATAAAAACTCCATTGTGCTCTATCCTCTCAGCTACTCTGATAGCCATCTGCTGATCATATTCTAATTTAGCAATCTCCTTATGGGTGGGGACATATCTCCAAGCTGTACTCACCTGATGCAATCCAAGTGCCGAATGAGAGGAAAGAATCACTTCCCTTGCTATGCTGATTGCATGTACTGTGGCCACCAAGCAGGCAGAAGCTTTCATGATGCAGTGTTGACTCATGTTTAAATTCTCACTCACCCCTGGGTCCTCTGTCAAAAACAGCTGTTTTGTGGCAAGTCACTCACCTGCATGGGGTTATGCCAGCCCACATGCAGGACTTTATGTCTTTTCTTACCAAATTTCACCAGGTACCTCATGGTCAGGCTAGCTGAGGTCCATTTGAGTGCTAGCCCAGAGTACTGACTGGTTCACTTCCCCACCCATGTCACTGTCATGCACAAACAAGAGAGCACTTTCCCTCCCATCATCCAGGTCAATGAGGAAAATGTTAAGCAATATTTGCACCAGTATCGGCCTCTAAAGAGCAGCCACTGCTTAGGCTTCATGCTGTTCACCTCTGTTCCCTGAAACAGAGTAGAACTGCTTTCCCACCTATGCTGTTGCCACTAGTAAAGCTTGAAGAAACCGTGTCCAAATACTTGATTAAGTCATGGTAAACATCATTGCTTACCTGTTCTCTCCTTGTCGGCAGAGCCAGCTCTCTCATTATACAATGTAATCAGGTTAGTCAGACATGATTTGTCCTTGGTAAAGCCATGATGGCTGTTCTGAATCATCTTATTTACCTCACTGTGCCTAACAATGGCTTCCAAAAAGATTTATTTCATAATCTTCCCAGAAACTGAGATGAGATTGTCCTAGGTACAGTTCTCTGGATATCCTTCCTTTCTCTATTGAAAGTGTGCATGTTAATTACCTTTCTCCAGTCGCTGAAGGCCTCTCATAATCACCATAATCTTTTGAAAAAGATGGGAAATAGCCCCCTCACAACAACAGCAATATCCATCAGTCTCAATTTACTCATATGGACTCTAACTCAATCTTCCTCTCACTTAGGTAGCATTTCTTCCCCCCAGACCTTCCCAGTAGGCACAGAGGTCTGGAAGGCTAATGACTAGAGGCCCAAAGACAGCACTTTAAAATTTTCAAATCTTAAAATGGAATTAATAGGTGTATTAACTATGTTACAGATTGACAAACTTCACCTACCTTCTGCAAGGGACAATTTATGACATTCTGTGCCAATATTTGGTACATTATTGGGCCATTAATGTAAGAGAACTGTTAAGAAAGCATTCTTTTCTCATAAGATGTCTGTGGAAGGGGATCTGGTCCAAAGATATGGCATTTTCTGGCCTATAGCAAATGGTGAATAAACATTTCAGATATGATGCTTAATATCAGTAGCTTCAGACAGACTTAACCAGTTTTCTAATATGAAAGATCTGACACTGACCTGGTCAGAAAACATTTAATTGTTGACTGGGATCCCATTTTGAAATGAAAAAGTCCTATAGAACAAACTAAAATCTTTTTTCTCACTTCCAGAATAATACAAAAGCAGATAAATCTTACCCTTCAAACTCTCTATTCAAGAAAGCACTTGGTCTAATAAGTTCAATTTCTCAGTTAAGCGTTTTCCTGTGCTATGCCTTCTACTGCCTCCCAGCACCTGTGCAAACATTCATAAAATAAAATATGTAGAGCAACATTTTGAAGGACAGAGACTTTTTTTCCCTGCTACTTCTGCCTGGGGTTTTTGCTTCAAAAAGTGTTTCCCACTATTATTTGTCCTGTACTTTATAGGCTCTAACATCTTTGTATCGCTGTGTTAAAGGAAGAAAATATAGTAGAAGCGGTGATTTTGACAGGACCTCATCAACATATATCATCCTAGCATCACTTGTGTAAGGAAAACTGCCATTATAATCATCTTTAAATTCAACATCTGTGACCTGCAAAGTGAGTACATTAAACTATTTTTCTGCATTTGAAATAACACCTTCATTAGCAGACAAAGGTAATAATTTCTTTGGAACTTTTGGGAAAAAAGGTTATAAACATAAAACTGGATTTGCTTTTGCAAATGTATTTTCACAACTGGAAGAGAATGCAAAAGTCCATATCTACAAAAACATGCTGATTAGCCATGTCCATTTCTCATGACCTATATGGCTTTCACACTGAAAAATGAGGAAAAATCTTCAATTAATATGTTCATTATGCTATTGGAATAAATATATATATGTAATTATAATATATATAACTACATTACATATATTTTATATTTTCCTATTTCAGTATCAGTCACTTCACTCATTTATGCTATTATCATGCTCTCTTTCCCCATGCTAATAACTTCAATGATTGTATTAGCTTTCTCACAAGGTATCAATGGTATCTGACAATGCCCTGACCAGTTTCACTATTAGCAACAGGAATCTCACCAAGACACTCAAGATAATTCCATAAAAAGAAGACAGGTGGGTGGAAGGGCAAGGTTGGCACACTCAAGAGCATTTCTCTTTCAAAGATCTCCAAAATGTTGCATATTTCCCAAGCAGCATTTTGAAACCAGCCTTCAACATGGTCCCTTCCCCCTCACTACTAGAAGTACATTTTATTTTCTTAAACAGAAAATTGATTACTGCAATTTTGTTGAGCCACTGCCTACCCAACTCATCAATATCTGAAGCAATCACTGGACTGCTTCATGTGCTTAGAAAGACGGGAATAATCACCTTCCAGGACTATTTCTCTTGGCAATTGTATTAATTTTGTGAAGCAAGGTTTTGTAACATGGAAAGGGCTACAGGGGGGCTTCTCTGAGAAGCTGCTGGAAGTTCCCACTATGTCCAATGGAACCAATGCCAGCTAGCTCCAAGATGGATCCACCACTGGCCAAGGCCAGACCAAACAGCAACAGTGGTAGCACCTCGGGGGTAACATATTTTAGGGCAGGGAAAAGTAACTGCACAAGAGCAAATTGCAGCCAAGGGAGAGAGAATAGAGAGCAACAGCCCTGCAGGCACTGAGGTCACTGCAGAAGGAGGGGGAAGAAGGGTTTCACATACCGGAGCAGAGATTCCCCTGCAACCCATGGTGCAGACCATGGTAAGGCAGGCTGTGCCCCTGCAACCCATGAAGGTCCACAGTGAAGCAGATATCTACCTGCATTCCATGGAGGACCCCACTCTAGAGAAGATGGATGCCTGAAAGAGGGTTTTGACCTTGTGGGAAGCCTGATCTGGACTAGGTTCCCAGTAAGACCTGTAGATTTATAGAGAGAAAATTCAACGGTGCAGCACGTTTGTTGGCAGAACCTGTGACCCCATGGAGGTCCCACACTGGAGTAGTCTGTTCCTGAAGGAACATGTTCACATGCCTTCTTGGTCCTTGCTTTACCTTGTCCTTACTTACCTAGCCCTGGCTTGATATGCATTGACTTTCATACAAACTGCATTCCTCTGTGAACCAAATCAGTTCTAATCAATGAGAAAGAACACGTGACTATTTTTATGATAGGACAGCGACTTGAATGAAGATCGACAATTTTCACTTCAAGGAACTGGTGTCTCAGATTAGGAACTGCGTTATCTTCTGTGTTCTCCCGCTTGACTCACTCTCCATCACACCTTAATTTACCCTCCAGCTCTCCACCTGCAGGCAGGCTGCAGAAAAAGCAACCTGGCTTCACTCCTCTAAAAAAAAAAAAAAAAAAAAAAAAAAAAAAGGGATTTCCACTCGCTTTAAAAACAGATGACGTAATCATTTGGGGGTTTGCCTCCTTTTTCTTTTTTTTTTTTCCTTAATGGAATAGATGTAATTACCACTGGTTATTGGAAAGGGAACGACACAATCAAATACAGTACTAAAACCGCAGCATGCCACGAGGAAAAAAAATCCGTATCAGGTTCTCACTTTCATTCTGTTCCTTTTAAAAAGTAGCTCCCTGGTTACAAACTGTGCTTTGCTCTCCATGAATTCTCAGCACAGTTACAGCTGGAAAGGGACAGGACGGGATGGGAAGCGCGTCCCTGGAGCTGGAAAAACACAGGACACGATGGAAGGCGAGTCCCTGGAGCTGGAAGGGGACCTGACGCTTTGGAAGCGGGTGCCCGGNNNGGAAGCGGGTGCCCGGAGCTCGAAGGGGACAAGACGCGACGGGAAGCGGGTGCCCAGAGCTAGAAGGTGACAGGACGCGATGGGAAGCGGATCCCCGGAGCGCGCCCCTCCCGGCGGAGGGCGGCGCCCCCTTCTGGGCGCGCGTGCTTATCGCACAATGTTTAAAGGTGACGTCAGTGCTGCTGCAGCTCCGCGTCTCCCTCTACTCACCGCCATAAGAACAAATATTCTATNTTTTAAGTAACTGCTCTGAACATTTTTGCTATCAGAACGTTCCAAGATTGTAAAGAAAGCCTTGAAGAAACACCTCCCTTTGGACAGGCATTGGCTTAGGTTCGGCAGAGCCAAATGAGAGCTGTCAGTGGCCTATGCTGCAATCGAAATGTGAATTACTTTTCTGTTTTGCAGCAGATGAGCCTTAATGAGATGCAGCGCTGATGAAGCAATCAGCCATACTGCCACTTCCCTGTGTTTTACAGAGCCAAGTACCATTTATCAGAAAACCACAACATTCTGTCATGCAGGTAACATGAGCAATTTATAGAACATCTCTCCCCCACCAAAAAAACCAAACCCAAACCTAAACAAAACCAAACAACAACAACAACAACAACAACAAAAGCAGAAAACAAATAGATAAAGACCAATCTCAAAAACAGTGCATGATTCTTACTGATGGGCTGATCCCTATACAAACAAGACAACACTGATCTTCCGGAGTCTCCAGTCAAATGCTCAAATACTGCTGAAAAGGCTTCAGTTTTGCAGCAAAGAGGACATTATAAGAATCACAGAGTTGATAAATTATCTGGTACAGAATAAGTACTAGATTTGGCTTCCACTGAAAGTAGTGCAGTATCCACTAACACTGGATTATGAAATTTGCAACATTAGGAAAGACAATATTAGTTGTTTTGTTGAAGAGTACATTACTTATTTAGGTAAGTCAAGCACATATATGCCATTATTTGCCAAATGTGGCAGACCTAAAATGGTTTTGACCCTTTTTCAGTGGAGCATTGTATTTTATAAATCATCGGTAATTGATTTTAAAAAAAATCTGTGTTACCTCTCATACTCTTTTCTTATATTAACACAAATACATTTTCTTGCTTATAAATTCCAGAATGTAGGCAGATCACCATGATTTTTAAACACTTCAATAATCTGAGCAAGACCCAGCTGCAGAATATAAACCACATCTTCAGAGCTATTAAGCTGCCAGCTGGAAGGATTAGCAACCTGTTTGCAGTATATCAGGAAAATTCACATATATATACTATAGGCTATAGAAAACTACTGTAATCCTTCATGTGACACACATGTATTTTCTATTTGTTATAAAAACAGATTTCCATTTTTTGCATTAACACAATTAAGAAGATAAATGATATGAAGAACTAACATGCACCAGCTGGTCAAATTATTAACTAGGAGTACTAGCACAAAAACTGATCAGCTCAACAAAAATGTATGACACTAGCTATTGTAAAAAAACTCCGTTTTTTTTTTAACTAAGTGACAGCAATAGGTATGTGTTACTGTTTAAAAATTTCAAGTAAGCTATCAAGATTTTATAATGCACATTTCACTAATGAAAAAACAAGACACTGTTTCCACAAGAAACTTGTTAATTTTAAGAGGTGTCACAAGTAACCTATTAGTGAAAACAGATTTTAATATAAATTTTTTACAGCGTGATTTAACAGAGTTTGGTGACAAGGTTCACTCTATTTCTGACTACATAGATGAAGCATTCAAGGAAAATGGAATTAGAATCAGTCTAGAATTCTTTCCAAAGCGACTGGGGTTATAAAAGGGTAAGGATGCAAAAGGATAATGGAGATCCACACTGTGTAACAAGGTTTCAAGTGGACCCCCTTGCTTTCTAAACTTCTGATGGAGCCTAGGTGTGGGTGGGTCCAGTCAGCCTCAGATCTGGACCACAGTTTATGTCTAAAGGACTTAGCATCACTAGATAATTGACTAATTTAACATTTACACAGTGATTCAGTAGCATTGTCTACAATCACAACAGTAACTCAATTATCTATAAGGTGTTTAAATGAATTCACATATGCATGCACAAAGATACAAAGACATATATACTTATACACACAGTGGTACCTTTTAAAATTACTTTTGAATGTCAGTGAAATACGATGAATGCCTTTGTGTTTCTCAAAAGGCAGGGGCTGACCCTGAGGGAGTCAGGATATTGGCCCAGACCCTATCATCAGCGAATGACAGTCCTTCAACTATTGCAAACGTGAGAGTTTATGAGCTTTGAGAACCATCCCACTCAGAGGGAGATGTTGGCACAGCCCACTGCTGTCCAGGAGAGCTCACAGGGCCTCACTTAGGACCATAGTCTATAGAGTTGCAAGATGATTGCCTTCAGTCAGTTTTCATCCTGGCCATAACCCAAGTTGATAATTACTGAAATTATTCAAAAGTCCAATAACAATAGTACCATTCCACTCAGGTTATAATTCAGGTTGGTCATGTTCCAAAGCTCTCAGGGATGATTGATTATTTTTCATTTCCTTCCTTGGTCAAGCAACAGGTGACCCTAGTACGGACAGTGCCGCTCCTGGCTTAGCTGTGCAAGAGGTCCTGGTATGGTCAAGGGACACTTCCCTGCCCAACTTGTTCCACAAAGGCTAGGTGTAATGAGAATTACTGAGATCATGGAACGGGCCCAAGAAGGCAGAGCAGACCTGATGAGGGAGAGGATGCACCACCACAGTGGGCTATTTTCATGTCAAAGCTATTCAGTTCCATGCATTTCAGCAAAAACAGACCCTTGCTTTGGTCAGTGCAAAATATGATTAGAAAATTATGTTTTATACAAATGGGGCATTTAGTTGGTAAGGTATCTGATGAGAATTCATTGGTCAAGATCACTTCCATTAACCCCCTTGACTGAAGACACAATGAAAGATGAAGAAAAAAACTTTTGGGCCCCCAAACAAATTTTTAATGCTACCAAAGTTTTTAACTACAACAGTTACACATTATCAACTGCTGGCTTGGAAACACTGATATATACCAGCATTTGATAATTTTAGCATATTGATAATTTTAATAAATTATTACATTATTATCAAATAGTATACTTTTCAAAGATCATAAATGTGTAATAACTCTAAAATTTACTGTTAAGTGACTGAGTGTTAGTTAGTAATTGTGCAAATGTTCTGTTTTGCTTACATTACCCCCTTGAAGAGGTTAGACCAGAATGAATGTCCACAGGTCTACAGTTGGGACAATCACATCTGCATCTTTCTCAGGAGCAAGAAGGACAAAGATTATTTCTCAAAAGTTAGTAGCAAATCACTGCAATTCTTTCCCTTCCACTTCCCATTTTATGTGGAAACTAGCTGTACATTTTAAAACATTCATATCCCTCTGATATTTGGCTTTTCAAGTCATTAAGATAAATTCAGTATATGTTTTATTTTCTAATTTTGTCATCCTTCCTGCCAATGTAATTTTACTTGAACCTATCAGTATTAGAAATTATTTCTCAAAAGTGAAATACATACAGATACTGAAGTTACGAGGTGCAATAGAAATAAGCAGCTAAAAAAGAGTAATATAAAAACTCATGCTTTATGAATGAAGAAATATGTGCAGACTGAAAGAAATTCATATTCTTGGCATAATATTAAATACAAGAAATAATCAAGATCTGATGCCAATAAATTTTAATTAGTATTTCAGATAAAATATTTTTTTTAAATTTGTCTGTCCCCAATAATATATGAACTGTAATAATTTTACTTGTACCAATGAATAAGACTGAGTTTGTACATACGATCAAGGAGAGACAAGATACATAAGTTCTATGATAATTTGTGGTTTTTTTCCTTTATTTAAATAAAATATTTCAGATGAAAGCAATGTATGTATGTATGGCCAAACTTCACAAACGAAGATTTGGGAAGGGCTCTCCCCACGTGGGTGTGCCCTTCCAGCCTGTGCAGTGGATTTTTTAGGTGAGGCACAGTGTGCACAGAACTGGCCCCACCGTTTAAGTCCTAAGGTCCATTTGCCACAGCCGAGCGAGCTTGAACAGTGACAGTGAAGTCGTTGGGACTGTCACAGCACCTGGTACTAAGCAGGGCTGACCCTGCTGAGCATCCGAGATCTGATGGGATCGGATGGCAGGGAGGCATTGAACTGCCGGGGGACGGTCCGCAGTGAGACTCAAACTCACAAGCCTGGGATTTGGAGTCCGGAGTGCTCTCCATCACACCATGGGACTGTAAAACCATAGAAGTCTAGAAGCAGACATGTTCTTTGTTCTCTTGCAAGAGCTTTACGTAAAACAAGGAAGCTAGGCTTCCTATGCTTTTGAAGGTTTCAGATTTTTATAACATCTATCAGGAAGTGAAAAGATGATCTTTATAACTGATGATTAATTTGTCAGTCTGAAATGTCATTTTGTATTTCTCTCTTGCCTTTTACTTAAGTCATTTAGAATTACATTTTTCAGTAGTTCAGCACTGCACCTAAAACCCCCAAGAATTTAGGATGATTATATAAAGGAAATTAATATAGCTAGATAATGCTTGAAGTCAACATATTAGCAATTCCTCATTTTGCCAAGCACCAGCCTATAATATACTTATACACAACTGAAACCATTCAAAAGATAAGAAATTTAACACAAATATGCAGTAACTTGTTTGACACAAGTTCTGAACAAATTTTGCCTTTTTCTTGCTCTGCTCTAGTCAAGATATAAAAAAATTACATGACAGATCAAAACAGTGATACCACCACAGGTATTTAGCTAGATATTATAAATCTAAGCCAGCACAGTAGTTGTCAAAAGTAGAGTTAATTAATTAAAGCACAAAAACTTGCAATTTTTCCCAACATCTTTTACGTCCAAATGATACAATGCATTTATCTACCACAGTAGTTCTGCTGTATTTTTCTAATACTATGTTTGATATTTCATTAAACTATGTCATAGTGACAGTGCCTTTGAAACAGACCTTATCGCTTCCAAGTGTGTCCAAGTACAATCTTGTCCCCACTGAAATCAGGGACAAACCTTTTCTTTGATATAAGGAAAAGTGGGATTCATTACTTTTGGTTCTTACTACTATAAATTTCTGTAAAAGGCATTTTTTAAAATGCATTGCTGCTATAGAAACAGTTATAGTACTCCTTATTTTATGTAGATGCCATAATGTTCCAAATTTGAAAGCAACAAGATCTCAGTTCTGGAACTTGGTCCTGTTCCAGTTACATCCACTATGTTGCTTTCCTGAAAACGAGTAATTTAGCCTCCAGAGATGAATAAGCAAGCATTAAGAAATTATACCTACATGAAAGCACCCGACAAGAAATATTAAATCCTATTTTATTCAATGAGAACTGAAGGGTTTGAATGGCATCAGGGGAGGGGGAAGAGGGGAAGGGCAAGGAAAAAGATGGATAGAAAACTGAATTAAGTGGAATTTTTCTTTAATCTTCCATTTTCTGGTATGAAGGATTTATACTCATAATATCTTTCTACAGACAAAAAGAGTGTATGAACTCTTTTTAATTCTTCAGCAGAACTGTGACAACCTGACACCATTTTACAGAGTATTGACTATGTTACCATCTCTTGCTTAAAAGCTGACAGCTTTTAACTTATAATCAAGAAATAACGATAGGAGAAGGTAAAAGAAAAGCAGAGAGAACTCCGGCTATGGAGAGGCTACCCTACGGCAGATTTATACAGTGTGAAAAGCACAGTAAAGCAAGAGGGCTAGAAGAAAATATTTAACTATGACCTGGTCACCGAAAGGCTTCTCAAGGAAAAAAAGTGTAGATGAGGGACTGAAAGAAGTAAGAAGGAGGCAGAACAGGTGGGAAGGACATGGTAAGAGCAATAGACTATTTCACAGATCCATGAGGGAAGAGATCAGAATGTAACTATACAATTTAATGTATCAACAGTGAACAGGGCCACCAAAAAAAAATGAAGTTTCAGCAAAAATGGGAAACCCTGACTTCAGGCAATTTCCAGTCTCCATCTCCTAAAGTCCTCTGTAGTGTCATCATGCAGCACACAGCTCCACTACACATCCCTGTCTCACAGCACACCCCAGGATGCTCCATGGCCCACACACCCACTGGCACTGGACACAGCACTGTCTTTGAAAACACCCCATCCTGCCCTCAACTGAATCCAGCTGTTTGAGCATGACAGAAAGACTTAGCCAAAGAGGTGATTTTGATATTTGTGCCTGATTGTAGATCTGGACGAACTGCTGGCAAATTTGAGCTTACCACTGCTGGAATATCAAAGTTAATTGGAAATGTTAAGAGCTTGCAGCATGAGTAACAAATTTAAACCAGCACAAAATAGTTGTGCAGCTGGAAATATAATCTTCTTCCTTTCTACCAGCAAAGAATAAGTAATAATGAGCAGAAAACCTGTCCATCATTAAAGACCTAAAATTACCCCTAGCTTTTTTAGTTATTTAAAACTACAAAAAAAGAGTGCCTGGTTGCTATAAGCAATTTATTACACACAGCTTCTGATATCTTTACCTATTAGTTTAAATAATGCCAAGATATTCAGGGGGGAAAAAGGAAAAAAAAAGAAAGAAAAGAAAGAAACGTAGTTCACAGCCTAAAAGTTTGCTGCCAGTAAAACTATGGACATGTTTTAAATTTAGGTGTTTAAACATTTTCATTATAGTCAATAATGATCTAATCAATACAGTCAATAGATTAGAGCAAACAACTCCTTTAATACTTAATATCTAGTGTCCAGTAAACTGAACTACTCTGTATGAGACTGTGAAAGATCTTGTGGGACTCCAGTGAGAAAAAAACAATGGCAATTTACAGACCTACTGGTCCAGCACTTCAATGTAAGTGCCCCAGTTTCAAAGTGAATCTCACCCGAGTGCAAGATTTTGTAACCAGAGCCTGTCTGTCAGCCTGTTTAGAGTAGTGAGCATCCCTGGTTGCTGCCTTTTGAAACTACCAAAAGTCACAGACAGGAAGAGTCTGTCACCTTCTTCTTCCTCAGGTCCTGCAGAATCTGTGTTCAAAATCTACCTTGTACAAGTCACTAAGGGCAAGTTGGACTTTCTGATTTGGTCTGATCTTATTTGCAAATGTTGGGCTTTGGGACAGATATTCCATTTCGCAAAATGAATTCTAGGCAATCCTAATGCTGTAGCTACCAATAAACTTCAATAGCACTACCAAGGTGGCAGTTCCTCCGCTTAAAATAGTTTATTAAATGTTACTGATTTCAGCCACAGCAGAGACTGTGCACCTAACAAAAAGCTGCATGAACTAACCATAATGAATGAAGCTTCTTTCAATATTTTCTTCTTTTGACACCGTCCAGTAAGCATTTCATAGGAAGAATGAAAAAAAATTATCCCCAGCCTGAGCCCCTCATGAAATAATTTGCTAGATATAATTTGACAGTTAACATGAGGTAGAAAGGCAGCAAGCTAATAGGATCACCAGTGGAAAACAAAACAAAACAAAACAAAACAAAACACATTTTTAGTGAGAAATTTAAATAATATTTGCTGATTCCCACCAGAGGTCAGTCATATCTTAGGAATAAAATGAAATTTGTCAAAATTCTAAGTAGGCATTGATTCGACATATGATGGAAATTGAAACTGCATTTTCAACCCTTTTAAAGTTCTATTTCTACTTTTTTATTGTATTATTCATAGTTGGGATAAATGTATCCCCCTTTAATAACATGAGTGCAGGAAAAATACAGAGTTCTGGTAAGAATAAGAAACAATAGCTGAACGAACGTCAGCTTAGCTTTCAGTGACTGAGAAAGAACAAATTCTGTAAAAACTTAGGGCTCTGGTAACTGTAACTAATGCTGCAGATAAGACTGTGTATGGTGGACATGGATGACAACAAACTACTAAATTTCACCTTGATACCCTTATTTCTTGAGCTGAAAGTCACAGAGAAGCTAGAAGAAGTAGGATTTGTTCTTAATAGTGTGGTAGAGCTAGACAGCTTGCATAAAGGAGTTATTAGGTATGCCCAGATTAATCATGACTCCTAATAGTAAAAATTCTATTACTTTTCAAGATAACTAAAAACACAACACCATAACAACAATTGCAGTGCTAAATATAATCTCATAATTAATTTCTGCTCTCAAATGTGATTAGTTTTAGTTAAGGAAATGGTTTCTATCCTTAGCATGAGAAAAAGAAAGTATTAAAACAGTTTTCTGTTATACACATTCAACTTTTTTCTCTCTACTAAGCACTTCCTAGACCATATTTGTAATACTGCTTCCAATTTTGGCCCCTCAGCACAAGAAGGACATCAAAAATATGGAGTAAGTTCAGTGGAGGACCACCAAGATAAAACCATGAGCAACCTGGCCTGACCTCATAGCTCATCCTGTTTTGAAACGGTGGTTTGACTAGATTGTCTCAGAAGGTCCTTCTAATCTGAATCACCCTCTTCTACTAACTTATGATGTCATGAACTGGCCCTATGGCCCACAGACCAACACTTTTCCAGGAATAACCTTTGGCAGTTCCAGGCACTCTACATCCAAAGAATGAAGTAAAACTAGAAAAGTTCAAGGCAATTTGGTTTATTTGCATTTATAGGCTAGAACTTATCTAAGAGTCACAATAGGATAGATCTGTTCAACTGGTAAAGGGTTGGCTGAAAAGAGCTAGGAAATCATGAATGACAGACAGAAATTAAATAGAAAATTATTATCTGCTATCTATCATTAGAAGGGGAGTACATGGATTTTCATATGGATGTTGTTTTAAAAATAAAAAATGCAAATTCTGACTTTAAAAATAGTATTCAGTGTGGTGGTGTATTTTGGAGATCAAAAGTCTACAATGGTATGTAAATGTAGGGGGCTAAATGTAACATTTTTTTACAAAAATCCCATGTTTTGTGGTTGCCAAAAGGTACAATATCAAGAGGGACATTATATCTTTTGTTCCTTTGGGGCCTTTTGTTCTGTACTGTGCCTGCACCTACTTCTGGTACTGAGTGTAGTTGGATATGGAATATGCTGTCTGGGACTATGACCAAGTATGATTGTTATAGCCTTCAAGAAAATCATACAGCTTAAAACGCAGTACAGGCTTTTAAGGAAGGAAGCCAATTCAGGAAAAGCTTTTGCTAGCAGCTGATGTGCGTTAAAAGCGGTGACTCCCGGCCCGGCGTTGCCTGGTAACGCGTGCCCGGCGCGGCGCTCCAATGGCGCGGCGGGGGCGGGCCCGAGGGTTGCCCGGGTCACGGGCAGGAGTCGCGGGCGCGGCGGCGGTGGGTGCGCTGCGGGCGGACAGGTGAGGGATGGCGGCGCTTGAGGAGCGGCAGGAGCTAGGCGGCCGTGCCGTGCCGTGCCGTGCCGTGCCGTGCCTTAGAGAGGGAGGGAGAGAGAGACGGAGGGAGGGAGGGAGGAAGGAAGGAATGCGGCGCGGCGCCCCTCGGACCGCGGGGCTGCGGCGCGTCCGGGAGGGTCCGCACTCCGCGGAGCTGGCCAGTTGCGCTCTAGGGATGGAGCGGCCCCGCGGAGCTCCCGGGGCTTCGGGCGGTGCCTGAAGCATCCAGGAGCGGGCTGACGGTAGTGTCGGGATTTTGCATGTGTTTGGACACTTTCCTGCTGTATATGGTTGTGCAGAAACACAAAATTAAAATCGAGTAAAAGCGGAGGCTGCAGTCTTTCAAAGAAGCAAGCAGCGTGGTAAACGCTTGCCCTCCGTAGGGAGGGAGAGCTTTGGGTTTGTTTATACTCTAAGTGCTTTTCCCAGCTGGGGCAAGTGTGGGAGGGGGAAGCAAAACCGAGCTTAGAGAACTAAAAAATCATTCAAGTACAAAAGCAAACTACAGGCTAAGCAAGCAAAGCCTATGAAAACGAATTTAAGAGAGCAGACGATGCAAATGAAGAGTTTTTTTGGGGGGGAGGTTGTTCTTTTTTCTATTCAATAAATTTGTGTGATACCTTAAGAGATGTTGCTTTACATAAGTGATCACACAACAACTTGCAACACTGTTCTGGAAGGCTTGAAGAAGGTGGGTGTGAAATCAAAGTCCTACTGAAATCTTCAATTACTTGGAATGCTGTAGTAAAGATCATAATCCTGGATTTTAGAATCAGTAAAGACCATAGTGTTCTTAATAATGTGCTTAACCACTGCATAATATGGAACATAAGTACTTGGAAACGTATTTTTTGAGCCCCAAAACTGTGGTTTCAAGAGTATCATTCTGAAGACCATGCACTTAGTCTTTAAAAACCTTTATAGGGTAGGAATTCCATTGTTTCTAATTCTAGAGGAGTGTAGAGCCTTCTGGCTGTATTCCTTACGTAAAAATTTTGCCATAATTATTCAGCTACCTGCTATTCATAAGAATATTTCAGGGAAAGAGTTCTGATAATAAACACCTGAGGTAAACCATCAGATGTTCTTGAAACTTTAGCACGAAGTTATTTTCATAAGTTATTCATGGTAAGGCATCTTTCTCATCATTTAAAATGAAGTTGAAGGTACTAACCTTTGCACTTCCTAGTTCTTTGTAGCCCTAAAATAGGGAAAATACACTTTTGAGACATTTCTTTCCTAATTATAGGCACAATTGTATAAATTAGTGTTACTTTTTAAGACTTTTAAGAGTGAGTGCCTTGAGCAAATCAATCTAGTTAACTTTGTGTTATCATTATTTGTGTTTTGCATCTCAGAACTGTTCAAAAGCTTCAGTTAAGACTGTAGTCAACTTTAGCAAATAGTTGCAACCCATGTGGAGACATGGTGATCTAAAGAAATTGCAAAGGTAATATGGAGAATGCATGAAATAATACCAATAATGCAAACATTTTCAAATACCATGGCACCATGGTTTTACTTACTGGGTTTTTTGTCACTTTTTAACTATCCTCCCTGACAAGATTTCTACAGTCATCTTCCAGCTCCCTGTTTCAGCATTTTGTGGATTCTATTACTCCAAATCTTGGACTCATTGAGTAGATCTGGCTATTTAAAGAACCCATAACACAGTGATAAACCTGTCATTTGGTCATCTGCTATAAGGAAAATTTCCACATAGCAAGAACAACATAAGAAAGTTCTCAGTGAGTTTGACTAATGGTCCCTTGAATTCAATGTGCCAGTATTTTATTTCTAGCAGTGGTATTAGGAGATGATAACTGATGGAAAACAATATTTTCTCTTCCTGCAGTGGGTGAGTCAGAGTTGATGTGGAGAGAGTTGCTTCAGCAAGTTCTGGTGGTGATATTGTGTATCTCCCATAATTTGTTCTATAAACCAAAAGATATGCAACACAAGAAGAGATGTCAATTTCAACATAATATTTGAATTACAGCAACTGGCTACAAGAACTGTGAATATAGGGTATAGGCAGTTCAGTGACACTGTGTTACTCAGGCTAGCAATTATTTATGGTAGCAGCTGAGCACTTCTGTTTTTTAATTATTTTTTTCCTACTTTTAGTTTATTTTCTCTGCAGTCTTGCTTGCGCTTCAGATGCTGAAATTGTCTTCTGCTTAGGAAAGTTCTTGGTACATCAGGAAGCGTTTATGTTATTTCTTATACCTGCCATAGAAATATACTTAATATTACTTATTATTGAATTTATATTTAGGCAGTTAAATGCTTCCCTGATGCCCGATCTTGTCAGATCTCGGAAGCTCAGCAGAGTCAGGCCCGATTAGTACTTGTATGGGAGACCTCCTGGGAATACCGGGGGCTGTAGGTTCTAGTCCCGAGGACTTCACTGTCACTGTCCAAGCTCGCTCGGCCGTGGCAGATGAACCTTAGGAGTTAAACGGTGGGGCCAGTTCTGTGCACACTGTGCCTCACCTAAAAAATCCACTGCGCAGGCTGGAAGGGCACACCTATGTGGGGAGAGCCCTTCCCAAATCCTCACACATGAAGCTGAGCCATGCGTACAATTTATCTTAACGTCCAGATCAGAAAATTATAGTATAAAAACTTGATGTTGTTGTTGTTATTATTAAAATACGTACTTTAAAATGTGTTCATTACAATTCCAGACAGGGATTTGCACTGTTATAATCGAAATTTACTCAAATCTGGCACATATTTGAAGAGTATGTTAGAGCAGAATGACTTAGCTAGACATAGATAAGTCCTATGAGCATGATACAAAAAATGTACGCAATGTGTTTCTTGGCATATTAACTATTTGCTGACAGACCAAACAATAAGCAAAAGACTGTGCGGTTTAGTTTAGCTACCTGCCAGGTTAAATCATAATACTGAGGCACTTCAGCTTTGAATTTGTTCCGATTTTATACAAATAGTGATTATGAAACTGAGACAAGTATTTAGGTATAGATGTAGTTTTATGAATAAGATTATATTTTTTCTCGGTAAGTATGCTGTGTACTCTTTTCGTTTTTTTTTAACCAAGGAGACAACTGGAGATACCTAACTTTCCCATTTCATAAATGTTACATATATTTTTCACAGGATTTGAATGGAGGCATCTGCTAAGCCATAGTAAAAGTGGCACTATATATATAAACATATTTTTTTCTGAAGAGATGATAATTTATTTTCTCATAAAAAGNTCTGCTTAGGAAAGTTCTTGGTACATCAGGAAGCGTTTATGTTATTTCTTATACCTGCCATAGAAATATACTTAATATTACTTATTATTGAATTTATATTTAGGCAGTTAAATGCTTCCCTGATGCCCGATCTTGTCAGATCTCGGAAGCTCAGCAGAGTCAGGCCCGATTAGTACTTGTATGGGAGACCTCCTGGGAATACCGGGGGCTGTAGGTTCTAGTCCCGAGGACTTCACTGTCACTGTCCAAGCTCGCTCGGCCGTGGCAGATGAACCTTAGGAGTTAAACGGTGGGGCCAGTTCTGTGCACACTGTGCCTCACCTAAAAAATCCACTGCGCAGGCTGGAAGGGCACACCTATGTGGGGAGAGCCCTTCCCAAATCCTCACACGTGAAGCTGAGCCATGCGTACAATTTATCTTAACGTCCAGATCAGAAAATTATAGTATAAAAACTTGATGTTGTTGTTGTTATTATTAAAATACGTACTTTAAAATGTGTTCATTACAATTCCAGACAGGGATTTGCACTGTTATAATCGAAATTTACTCAAATCTGGCACATATTTGAAGAGTATGTTAGAGCAGAATGACTTAGCTAGACATAGATAAGTCCTATGAGCATGATACAAAAAATGTACGCAATGTGTTTCTTGGCATATTAACTATTTGCTGACAGACCAAACAATAAGCAAAAGACTGTGCGGTTTAGTTTAGCTACCTGCCAGGTTAAATCATAATACTGAGGCACTTCAGCTTTGAATTTGTTCCGATTTTATACAAATAGTGATTATGAAACTGAGACAAGTATTTAGGTATAGATGTAGTTTTATGAATAAGATTATATTTTTTCTCGGTAAGTATGCTGTGTACTCTTTTCGTTTTTTTTTAACCAAGGAGACAACTGGAGATACCTAACTTTCCCATTTCATAAATGTTACATATATTTTTCACAGGATTTGAATGGAGGCATCTGCTAAGCCATAGTAAAAGTGGCACTATATATATAAACATATTTTTTTCTGAAGAGATGATAATTTATTTTCTCATAAAAAGACTATAAAGCTTCATTGAATTTATTTTTAAGATCCAGTTATGGAATGTTCTTAAGAAGATACATGATCAAGTCCAATCCACTGCTATTATTGGCAGCCAGAGCTTAATCTCCTCCATAAACTGATAAAGCTCGATCTTAAAAGTAGCTTGTGAGAAGGTTGTTCTAAGGTCTCAGCCCAGTGTAAATCTGGTGATGAGGGTGGTGTTGCATGTTTGTTACGAACAGTTTATTCTAGTCACTGTAAGGTGACCTGTGTGTCATCTTGTCCTGATAAATCCATACAGCTTTTTGGGAAGGAGCAAGTGAGGGAGAAAATAAAATAGACTACTATTTAGAGCCCTGCTTATGTTTGTGCCTTTAGTAGCTTACTAAGAGTAGGGGAAGTCTAGGGAAATCTAATTCTTAACTGCCCTTGTATGACATAGGATGTCTGAGGCACAGGTTTGCAGTGTCACTATTGTGTAATTGGTTATTGCACGGCTTTACTCTAAACACTGTATGTTGGGATTTCTTTCAGGATATTTAGCATCACTTCATGCTTCATATTCTCAGTGTACAGGTTCTTAAAGTGCTAGTTGATAAATGAAACCTGAGGCTTTAATTGACTTTAATATAGATATTGATGTAATGAATTTACATAATGACATAAAAATTATGAAAGTAATGAATTGTTATACTTCTGTAACTTCAGAAAATTTTTAAGCGTTTTGATCTTTGGTTATTTGTTATGCATTTTAATGATGATTATTATAATGACTTTGAATTCCTATAATGAAATTCCTGTAAGGAATTCCTATATGAACTTTGTGTCTTCAAAATGCCAAGTCATAGAATGCTAATCTTAAGTACATCACTAGTTAAGGTAGATAATTTTTAGAGCTATGATGGGACACGTTATTATTTCTACATGAATTGGCACAGAATTTTGCCATAGAATTGGGTACAGCAAAAATAAAAATTTCTGAGGTATAAATATAANAACAGAACAAACAGCAACACCATAACCAAAATTTTCAAACCAATTGAGTCCCCTCTCTCCCCCTTTTGGTGCAGTTCATTTTACGGACAGCAGGGGGCGATGCTGCACCTCGTGAGGACATCCCACGAAAGGCACTTACCTGTCCTGCGAAACTAGTTCCGNTTGTCTCAGTTTAAAAGAAAACTATGATGTCTATCTGGACCAGGAAAGGGGGCCTCCTCCCAAAAACCAACACAACCTTTGAAATTAAGGGGCTTTAATCAGAAAATGTATAGAAAAGGATACGAATTTATATATGTAATATATAAATTATATATATAATATAATATATAATATATAATATATATCTATCTCTTAACCACAAATATATATATAACCAAAAGCAGAACAGAACAAACAGCAACACCATAACCAAAATTTTCAAACCAATTGAGTCCCCTCTCTCCCCCTTTTGGTGCAGTTCATTTTACGGACAGCAGGGGGCGATGCTGCACCTCGTGAGGACATCCCACGAAAGGCACTTACCTGTCCTGCGAAACTAGTTCCGAAAAAACTCATGTGGAAAATGGCAGTCACGAGGAGAGGGATGAAACCTTTCCCATTGGCAGTGCAAAGACCTGCTTCTTGTTTCTTGTCTGAGGTTGTCCTTCAACTGGGAACAAAAACCTCTTAACTAGAAGTACTAACTGGACTTTAGATTAATTGCATACTAAATTACTTGTAAAACATTGAATAATATTAACCTTAATTACAGCAATTTGAAGGATAGAATACTTTGAGATTTTTCTTATTTTTATTGCAATATTTAGTACACGTTGTTATATTCATCTTACTCATAGGTTTTATTATATGAATATGTCATTGTTTAACCCCAGCCAGCAGCCAAGCATCATGCAGCTGTTTGCTCACACCCCCACCAGTGGGACAGGGGAGAGAATCAGAAGTGTAAAAGATACAAAACTCCTGGGAAAAGACAGTTTATTAGGGAAAGCAAAAGCTGTGCACATAAGCAAAGCAATCCAAGGAATTTTTCCACTACTTCTACAGGCAAACAGGTATTCTGCCATCTCCAGGACAGCAGGCGCCATCATGCCCATTGGTTAATGGCCAGTCTTCGCGAACGAAGATTTGGGAAGGGCTCACCCCTCCTGGGTTGTGCCCTCCGAGCCTGCGCAGTGGCCCGGTACTAACCAGGGCTGACCCTGCTTCGCATCCGAGATCTGACGGGATCGGATGGCAGGGAGGCATTTAACTGCCGAGGGTGGTCCATACACTGAGACTCGAACTCGCGACCTAGGAGCCGGAGTTGGGAGTATTCTCCACTACGCCACAGGACCGCCCATTGGTTACTTGGAAGACAAACACCATCACTCCAAATGTGCCCCCCCTTCCTCCTTCTTTCCCCCACTTTATATACTGAGCACAAAGTCATATGGTCTGGAATATCCCCTTGGTCATTTGTGGTCCTCTGTCCCTCTGCCAGTGTGGCAGTTAAAGGGCAGGAAAGGCCTCAGCTCTCTGTGATCTATATCAGCCCTGTGTTCAGCAGAAATCTGAGATACAGCCCCATAGCAGCCACTGTAAAGAAAATTATTCTATCCCAGCCAAAACCAGCACACTATAGTATATTAGTTTTTCCAGCATTTGAGGAATCATAAATAGGCAAAAAAATATAATGGACTCATGATGCATTTATGGCTATTTTTCATGTATAATTTAATAATAAACTTTTAAATTTATTTACAGGTAGTTGTAACATTTTTTTAAGTAGTTTAAATTCCCCCCACTATCTTGAGACGATTTTAATTGCATCTGTACTTTTGAGTTGAAGATATTACGAGTTTACAGAAAATATTATACAGTATCTGTATTCATTTAGCCTATGCTTCCCTGATTATCCTGAAACTAAATGTGAATCACAGTGTTTGTCTGTTTTGAGAGACTTATTCTGACAGATTGGTATTGAGACTAGAAAACTCAGGTTAGATAGATGGTGGAACAGCCGTAGGCATAAAAGAGAAACAAGTTTGTTACTGTTGAACTACTTATAATTCTTTGATCAGAATTCTCAGTGATACCATGTGCCCTTGTAAAAAGACAGATTGGCCTGAAAACAAAGACTTTTGTAAGAGTATTGTTGCTTTTCTTTATACCCCTATTATATATACAGGAATGCATCTCAGTATAAAATACAGAGTTGCCCTGTGGAATTGGTAAGTAATGTTGACCACTAACATCAGGCTAAAAGCTGGCACTTTCAGCTGTTTTTTTCCTACTTTGCTTTGTTTATTTATTCATTAAACAATTGACATTGCAGTTTATTTTTTGCATTTATTATTACAAATTTGGGGAAACATATTGTTAACCCAGTACAAAAAGACAGAGGTTGTCTGGGTTCTAGGTTTCTTAAGAAACTGGATATTTTTAGGTCTCCATAATCTCTGTTGAGGATTTGGTAGTTGCTGTAACTATGCAGTCAGGAAGATTTGTATGAAAATGTCTCCTAAACAGCCCAGCTGAAGTGTGCTGCTGCAGCACTGAAATATGATGCAAGCAGTACAGCTTTTATTCCTCTTTTTACCTTTTATTTTCATTGGTATAATGCACTGTGAAATCTAATTTGAAAGTTGCATAGCAGAAAAGGATAATACCTGTGGAAGGAATAATTGCCATCAGGTATGTGGAACTCTTCTGAGGGAGAGAAAATCAGCAGATCTATTCCAATGTATTAGTTAAATTAGGCTTTTTACATTTCCCAGCCAGTGATGGTGGCTGTAGCTGAGTCTTTCAGGCTCTGTTGGCTGTGAATAATGGAGTTGCAGATATTTTTTTCTTTCCTTTCCCCCCCCCTTTAAAAAAAATATTAAACCGAGGTTTGGCATTTGTGATAATTTTGGCCCCTCCTACTGTGCTAATTGAAACCACTCCCTACATAACCAAAACAAATCATTCACCATCATTCTGAGGATATTTTATATTCAATACAAGCCTTTATGCAGTGAACATTTCATATAGACATTACATTTGAAAAAAAAACAGGAGACAGATAAGAATGACTCAAACAGCACCTCATTTTCAGAGCTCAGAAGCACAGCAAAATCGTGCTTGCAGCACTACTCTGCTTTAATTTAAAATACTGGAATATATAATCTATTAATTGTCTTATTATTGATTTCTGTTTTCTTGTAGACAATCCAATAGATAGAGCATAGAATTTGCTGCTATAAGTATTTGAGATTTATGAATTAAAAACTTATTAATCTAGAATCATTTCAGAGTTCAGATCTGATCTTTGAGTAGCTTGTTGTAGTGTTGAGTAAATTTTAGCACAGGACATATTGTACTTATATGTGTTCAGGTTCTGTATTTTTTATTTCAACTGTACCTTCTGTCATGGCTTGGATGACTTATATTTCCCACTGGTTTGATGAAGATGATTGGTATGAAGGACAGCAACGAGTAAGAATTATTTAAATTAAAACTTTCTCTTTTATTGCTTTTATATTTTTCTTCTTTAAGCTACTGTTTATTATACTGATAGTATCAAAAATAATATTTCCATAGTGGTACTAGGAATGGATTTTTAGTAGTTTTAATAAGGTTTTCAATCATAGATAAAGCACATTCAAAATGAGATTTTTGAAAATTAATGTTGCCAGCTGGATAAAAGGTACTGGAAGTTTGATGGCCACCTACTTGGATTTTTTAGATTGCATAATTTAATGGGTAATTCTTTCATATGTAATGGGATGGAAGTCAAACATTTAATTTCATTATATTAGGAGGAATTAATATAACGTGCATGGAGTAAACTAAAATAGATATAAGCAGTAATTGATCAAAACAAAAAAATTTGGGATATTAAAATCATCTATGGTCGTTTCCAAGGTGGATAGCT
>VWZD01010114.1:100415-134686 GCA_013396695.1 Sakesphorus luctuosus | reverse complement strand
TACTTCCCTTGTGAAGCTGGGGATCCTGAGGTTAAATAAATTCTGGTAGTGATTTGAGTCAGAGTTTATTGTAGAGGTTCAAAATGGTGGTGAACACTAGTATAACACGTGCTCATTTAAAATGATCTTTTAAATCAAAGTGTTCTTTTCCTATTCAGTGTCTGGGTAACTGAATGCATGCATTTTGAGTACTTGCTAGGTTATCATAGGCTGGAAAATGTCATCTGCAAATTCTGGTTACAAGCATCTAGCTGAGGCTTCTAATATTTTTGAAGAGTCTTGCTGAAGTTCAAAACCTGGTCTAAGGCACCATCTTCCTGCCTATGGTTAATTTTCTTTTTCTCTGGGAGTTGTAGATGGCCTGTGTGCCATGAATTTTAAACGAAAGTAGGAAAACTTTTCCAGTTTTTGCAGAGAAACATGCAAACTGTCTAAACTGCTTAGTGGTAAACTAGCAACCAACCTGGCACTTGAATAAGTAGTAGACTACCTTGGTTAAATTCTGCTGGGAAGTCTGAAGAGCTGCGCTGTTGTGCAGAACAGGACATGTGTAAGTCTACATAATTAGTCTATATTGTTCTGCATTGTGACTGTCGTTATTAATATAGTCAGACTTTGCTCATCTTTTGTGCAGAAGCAGTTTGAAATAGTGTGTATCATCTCGGTCAGACTATTTAGAGACCTACATTAGTAACTGTAGTTTGGTAGATCACATCAAGAACTGAAAAATCAGTAGTGTTTTGCAGTGCTCCAAAGTAGGATGACTTTTATTTTATTCTGTCGAAGTTTTCGGAGTGTAAGTTTTCTATTGGCTTTTGAGCTGGATATATACTAGAATATTTCCAATTCTCCTTTATTTCACGAGTCTGGACAATTTAATGAGAATTTGATTTCTTAACATGGCTATAATGTGTTTGGTGAAAGAATGTCATGTTATTAGGTGACACTCAGTGCTATAGAGGCAGACATTGTCATGCAGAAGTTGTTTTCTGCTGTGTCTTGCAGACATGCCAAGATTTCTTGGTAGCCTTGAAGATCTTCATGCTTTTAGTGATATAAAATGATTGCCCATTATCTAGTGCTTCAAACTGGTCCCATTGGATATGATAATGAATTTGATATGATTCACAAGTCACGTTGTCATCTCCAATGGATTTTCCTGCAAAAATGGGTAAATATACCAAAAGTCTTTAGAGAGACGTTGCTTTTATATCACTAAAGATATTTTTAATTATTATATTATCATTGACATATGGACAAAAACATTGCTTCCTGCAGGCAATAGTCTGGAAAAATATACCAGTTTTATATGTCAGACACACAGGAGTGACGATATGCTTTCCACATAAGAAAAGGTAGAAACTTAATGGGAAGATGGTGATAATAGAATGAACAGAAGCAGAGGACAGTAGCACTTCACTGCATATAGCTGTTAAGACATGGCAGGTTTGTATACACAGAAGCATATTGATTAACATAAGGATACTGTATATTCACTTTTGTATGCATGCCATGTTGCATATGGACTCATTTGGACAGGTCATACACCACAGGGACCACAATCACAGCCTATGGAAGCATCTATTACTGGTTGTGCTTGATGATTATAAATTTATAGATACTTATAACATGCAAATGCACATATTGATAACGGAAGGGTGTTAAGTGATGGGTTTAAAGAGCTGTTATTAGTCTACAAGTGTCATTGTAGTACAGCTGGGAAATACAGAAAGCAGTGAAATACACTGAGTAGCTGAAACAGAGGAAAAGGAGTTAGGTTAAAATTAAAATGGTGCCTTTTAAAGAGCTGCAGTTGCCAGGCTACTGACACTGCTGTTTTGTGTGTGGTGCGACACAATGCTGTCTTTTCTCCTGCATCTGTAGTAACTGCATTATTCTATGAACATCAAGGTTTAGTTCCTTCATCTGTCAAGTAAAGTGATTTCATTCTACACCAGAAAAATATTTTCCTTTTTTGGGATCATCAAGGTACTGGAATGAACATGGAAATGCTAAAATGGTTTACAAAAAGTGACACCTTTGCTAAGGTAGGGATTATTAGGCATTTATCTTTAAGGTGTTGATATTAAGCCATGGCTATGTATCTAGTCCATTCAGTTGTTCTTTTTAAATAATATTTATGATATGCAAAATTTAATGTTGCTGGCTGGTTTTTATTCTTTTTTTCCCTATATTTAGCAACAAGGAAGGACTTAGAATGTTGCTGCTTGTGCCAATTGAAAAGAAAGGCTTTTGTTGACCTCCCTCTATTTCATCTCCTTGGAAACTGCAGGCATCCTCTGATAGCTTTCCCGGTGTGGTATACATTTTCTACATGCACAGGGTTTTATAGTGTTTACTTAGGAGCTCAATATAATTACTCGTACATCCTTATTTTGAAATAAAATACTTTTTTAAAAAGTATGAAAAATGTAGATAAATGCACCATATGTGAAATCATACATATATATATATATTAAGTTATGCTGTCTTTTTAATTTTTCGCTTTTTTACTCAGGCCATTCTGATGAGTGCTCCTTTCTCCCTTATCCTATAAGTATGATTAACAGATAGCTATAATATCTGAACAGACCTGCAAGAAACTGCTTTAATGCCTGATACTTACAGCACAGTAAGTTAGTATGCTGCACAACTGTCAATTCTTCTTAATACTATCATACTGAATTTCAAAACAAATGCTTCCTTTTGTAAAATGGTATATAGCTCATTACAAGGAGCAGGAAATATTAACAAAATTTGTTTAAAACAACAAATATGAATAAATAAAGTGTAAATTCCTTTCTGTAATACAGTTTAGAGTATTTTACATATGTATCTGTTTTTACATATACTTTAACAGGAAAAGCCTAGATGAAGAATCAAAATTTAAGAATATTTATTGAGCATGATTTCTTAACTCAGTGGAATAACAATATAGTACAGAGCCACATTTTTCATCTAAAATTCAAAAATTTAATCTATTAACAGGATTTTTTTTTTATACAGATTACAGCAGAATCCTACAAGACAAATCTGTTGTTACACTGAAAGAAACATTTGCTGAATTCTGTTTTAGCATCTATAAGAGATCTTAGCTTTACAATCAATTATACCTGTAATCAAACTGTAAATCAAACAAGATTTAGGGTTATATTTTCTTACAGATTGATTAGATCAGGAACCCTTAGCTCCCATATGAGAAGGTAAAAGAGAGCATCTGTACAAAATGAGACAAATCTGTTAGCATTATGAAGTAAATATTTATGCACTCTTAGGATCTAAAGAGCTAAGAACTTTTAATCAATCTTATGTTAATGGTTTGCAGGTGCTAAACCTGCAAACTAAACCTGTGATACTCTCATATTTTACATCTTATTCTCTTCTATTTCACCATGGATTTTTTTACAACTTCTTATCAGTTTGCTGACACATCTAGCATTTTAATTATTGTTTTTGCTTGAATCACGAGCAGAAACCAAGTGTTCTGGTTCCTGGTATTCTGCGCTTTTGTAAAATAGTTATGTAATCAAATGGGTGATTTTAATTTCTGAAAAATTGATTGTTAGTGGTACCAGTTATTTTTTCATGGAGACTGGAAAAAATCTATGTTCTGAATGCCTCACACTCAATATTCTGTATCTATGTTATTGATACTTTAATTGCAGGGAGGGGATCTCTGGAACTTGAATTCTTACTGAACAGTAAAAGAACACTAAATGACAAAATTAGAACTTTGTAGGCTATTTTTGTCACTTTGTGGTGATGATGATTCTTTAAATAATTGGATACATTTCTTTCTGTTGGACATAGAAATCATAACATGGACTGCAAAGGAACTGCAAGGCGATACAATTTATGGAAGTGTTCTCTCTTGAATCTTTATTTGGTGCAGAAGTCAAAGGAATATTAACAGACAGAAAGGAAGTCTAATAGTCAAAGAACTACTCTTCCGCAAAGCTATCTTGGAACTTGTTTTTCTGTCTATTTCTGTTCTGCTGTTGCACATTCTCTTTTACCAAAATTTTCAGAGGTTAAAGATGAGTGTTTCAGTTCCTTCAGGCATTTAGTGCTCAGATTGAATCTAGAACTAGAGACAGTGATATCTTTGAGATGATCAGTCTTAAACATTCAATCTGATCCTGATATTCTGCTAAAGAAGCACACAAAATAAGTCTTGATTTTTTTTTTTTTTAATTTCACATTTTCCAAATTGAGAGAGACATAATTTCATGGAGTTTGCTGCCTATTCATCACTGTTTATCTGCCAAGCAGATACCCCAACCCAAGTAGATTAGAAAAAATAGAATTGAAATTAATAATTCAATTTCAATTTCACTGCTTGTATATATGCATTAAAATGGAATTTAATTAATATTTACATAATAAGCTTGATTCCTTTAGATACTATAGATAGATATTTCTGCACTCGTGCAAATCTTTTTTTGTATGTCTTAATACTAATATCATCCAGAAAAATATTTTCCCCTCTATACATTTGATATCAAGTAGGTCAAGAGTGATCTGCAGCAACATATTTGTCCTAAACTGTTATACAGTAATGCATTGCATAACCAACCTTTGTACTTAATCCACAGTTGCTCCCTCAAAATACTTGAATGCATTTCAAGTCTCATTTCTTTTTAATTCCCTTTCATTTGTGAAGCCTGAAAATGTACCTAACACTTGGTATATTTAACATCACTCTTCTTGTCTTTCAGAATTATAATATTAGCTCTTTGACCTAAAGATATCATCCTCCATACTCCATGTAATGTTTTTTTATGTAATGTCCCTCGCTTGGTTAATCTATCCACAGCATAAATATGGATCTAAATGAGACATTCTGTTACTAAGTAACATGTTGACATTATTGTGAATCAGATGTGGCTGGATAGATATGATTGGTTTGGCCCTGCAATGTATTTCTCGCATTTTTGTGTTAAAGTCAGTGATCTCCCTCTGAGCACAGCTGGTAGTATGAGATTTGTTTAGGACATTGATGGCATAGTTTGCTATACAGTAATGTTACACTAAGCTTTGCCTTTGTTTTTTCACACCTTCAACATTTTTGTTAAACGGTAATTATTAAGAAAATTTAGAAAGCCTTCCAGAAAGGATAATGATAATGTGCACTACATAGTTGTTTTATGCAAGTGGTTTGAAGAGCTTTTTACAGGTGTTGCTTTTACTTAAAACTCTTAGCATATGGTTTATTTTGTCTGGCTGTCAGTGAGAGATGAATGGGAGAGCAGAGAGGGCATTAAACTGTAATATAAAAAGCATTGAACCAAAACACAGAAGAAAATGGAAATGATGAACAGTTTCAGGTAATACAAATCAAGAACTATTCCAGTATTCATTTACTGTTTCCCTTCCCCCTTGCACTCCCTTTTCCCCCCTTCTGAATAGATTCTTGTGAGTGGTATTCAAGTCCCTTTCTTCTGTAGCACTGTTGCCTCTCAACATCTGCTTGGTTTTATTTTGGGTACATTCATTTGCCCCTCAGGCTAGTTATATTTTTGAGTTAGACATGTATAAATTATTTATGGAAACAAAAACTATTATTCTGTATTATTAAAGAGTATTATTCTGTTCTTTAACATTTTGTCATCTTGTCTAATGAATTTCTATTTTAAAGGCAAAAATGTCACAGGTTAAGCAAGTGGGTCTTCTAGCTGCTGGATGTCAGCCATGGAACAAGGATATATGTGCTGCTAGTGGGGACAGATTTGCCTACTGTGCTACCCTTGCTATTTATATTTATCAGGTAAGATTATTCTAGTTTATCAGACTAGTTGCACTTTTATGTTGGTGTTGATCTGTTTGAACCCTTTCAATAAATGTGTCTGCAATGCTTTTGAAAGTATGGTAGCTGCTGAGTGTAAACCTCAGTCTTCCATTCAAGAGATTCCTGAAGTTGTATGTGTCAAGAATTATTTTTAAAAGACATGGTCACAATCCAGCATGCACTTGAGATGAATGAAGTGCAGTGATAGAAGAGAGGGTTCTGAGAGAGAAATGAAGCAATTTCTTGGTTTCATTTGAAGCTGTAGTATGACAGCATTCTTTTGCATGGTGTTTTAAGCTGCTTCAAGGTTGAGGATTCCAAAGTTGTGGCCCACCTTTATTTGACTTGAAATCTGAACTGCTCAACACTCTTGTTCTCTCAAGTGTGCAGTTACTGTACATCAACACCTAACTAAAAAATAGAATGCTGTGACCTGGGATTTGCAGATTAAGAAATGTGTAAGGAAACAAAGGATGCACTTTAACTTAATGAGTTTTACAGCTTGTAGGATTAAAATAAACAAAATTTATTGTGTCATGTTTGGACATGTAATTTTTTTATCTGTACTACATGATTTGAAAAATGAGGATTTCAAACTCATTTGCATATTCTATCCTGTGTAACCCTTTGGAGATTACTAAATGATTGTTACCATGCCTATAAATAAACTATTTTAGGATTGTTGGAGTAAAGTTATTAATACAATTTAATAGTGTACAAGAGGATAGACTGTTAGTACTGACTGAGCTAACTGGATATTTGACAACTTTTCTGTCCAAGTCAAATGTATGAGAATTTAATTTATTGAGATTCAAAGTACTAGCAATTCTTAAATGCACCATAAAATGATCTGTAAGTCTAGTACTGTTATATGAAGTATTTGCTAACCCAACAGTAGTTAAAATGAATTTTCAAAAAAATGTATTTGTGAAATGCATTTTGCTATTTGTTTAGTTGGATCACCGATACAATGAATTCAAGCTCCATGCGATTATGTCTGAGCATAAGAAGACAATCACAGCCATATCTTGGTGTCCCCACAACCCTGACGTGTTTGCAAGTGCCAGTGCAGATAGTCTAGTGATTATTTGGAATGTGAATGAACAGAAAGTTGTGGCCAAGCTGGACAATACAAAAGGTATTTCAGACAAGGAGACTTGTTTGATCCATACAGCTTTTTAATCCACAGGTATGAGAAATACTTATATGGTGTAAAGCACTATAAGCGTAAGTGTAAAGTCCTTATTAGGCAAGAGGTTTAATAATTGTCCAACACAGTATTCTTGTCAGATTTGTTTCAGTTCATTTTAGAAAATAAGGATAGTGTGTTTGAGTGGATTGCTGAGAACCATTTTGTAAGTGGTAAAGACAGAGGTTATTCTTTTTCCTAAAATACTTGAACAACTCAAGAATTAACTTTTTAGCGATTTATTGTTGAGCAGAAGAAAAAAACAACAGCACAGTATTTTCATCGTTGTATAAAGGGGTAAATAGTTACATTTTAATAACTTGTGTGTTTTCATGATAACTCTACGTAAGTGAAAGCAAAAAAGAAAAAAGGTAGCCTTCAACAGATTCAAGTATAAATTATCAGTGAATTTGAAAAACAGCTTTTGTTAAAATATCCCAGTGCTTCTCTACCTGAATCTTCTCTCAGGACTTGAAACTGCTGATTTGGTGCTTCTGTTACAAGTCTAGGGTATTAAGTGTCTGTGTTTACAATTATCTTTCCCTGCCCAATTCTGATTTATTCCCTTGGTCAAAACCAGTACCTACTTACAATCAACCTCAACGGATGTTCTTGACCCCTACATTTGTATTCTTGGAAAATGAGCGCAACCCAAGAACAGTCAGAATCTCGGGATCTAACAAGCCATTTTGGGACTCCCTACTCTGTTCTCTCCAGAGCATTTTAGGATACCACTGAAAATCTTGTACATCTTGAATATCCTGCAAAAGGAAAGCCCACACTGATTTCATCTATTCTGAAAGAAATATTGTATCAGTTTATGCCTTAATATAAAAGCTGATACTTATTTTTCAATACAATGCTTGTTTAAAAATCTACGTCAGACAATGACTGCACATGAAAAAAGTGTCGTTATTATTTTAATCTTTTTTTAAAACTAATTTACTTTTAGGACAATATGTTTAAACCTCCAGTTAATGCCTCTTTTTCTCTTTTTAATGCTCCATATAGAAGTATCTAAATACAGTTTTAAATTTTCAGATTGAGGACTTTGTCTTACCATCTATTCCTTCAGGCACACATTATTAGGCTATGAGATTGATGAGGGATGGAAATGTTAAGGTCAAAATTCTTGAACTGGAATACCTACAGTTAGGTATTAGGCAACTGAATTAAAACTGTCAGATATCCAGAAGGAAGCTATCAAAAGTTCCCTTTGATTACAGAAGTAGCTTTCCACTTTTGTCACAAATATCTGGCTCTCATATATTTATCTATAAATTTCGTTGTGTTTTGCAAAAATAGGCATTTTGAAGTTCTCGATATCTTACTAACTTAGTAGCAAACAGCTTACAGTAAAACATAGTGATAAATGGAATTCTGAATGAATTCAAGTATTGTTGACAGGATCAGCCGTATTCTCTTTCATATGCATGTTTGTCTTTGGCACTATTGAAATATAGCTATCATAAAATACAGCCCATCAAAGTAGTATTAAAGTGATTTGGGAAATAATTTTACTCCCTGCCTATGTAAATGTGTACTTTACTTTACACCATGAGATGTTCACACAGTTGTCTAAATTTCATTCTAATAATTTTTATGTAGAACAATTATTTCTACAGTTTTTCAAGGTAATTGCTGATACTATGTCAAGGAATACTACAATGAATTTAATACCCTGATTCTTATAAGATTTACCTGTATATTTCAGGAATTCCTGCGTCACTTAGCTGGTGCTGGAATGCAGGTGATGCAGTTGCATTTGTATCCCACAGAGGTCCGTTGTACATTTGGACTGTCTCAGGACCTGACAGCGGGGTAACTGTACATAGAGAAGCACATAGTTTCTTGTCAGATATCAGTCTATTTAGATGGCATCCAAAGAAAAAAGGAAAAGTGGTATTTGGACATACTGATGGAAGCCTATCTATTTTTCAACCAGGTAAAAACTGCTATGGTCATATATTTTGTTTTTAGTGTGTATGTGTGTATATATATATATGTATGTATGTATCTTGTTTCTCTATATGTGTATAATTCTGCACTTTTGTTCATTTAGATTTTAGAATGTAGGTACATGCATAAAACTCATTCTTAATTCATAGTATTCCTTCTCCTCCCATACCACAAAAATATATTTTCTTAAGTATAGGATGCAGAGCATTTTCTTGACATCTCCTTCCTTTGGTGACCAAGCTAACACTGCAGCTTTTGACAATTACAATAAATATTTTTTTTCTTTTTGAGAATGATAACGGCCACGATCTCCAACTGAACTTTATTGCCCTGCAAGTTTATTCTTTAGAACGGAATGACTTGAATCTTTCACTTAGTTTGCTACATTTCATTTGTCCTGGACTCCTCTGCTTCATATTTTAGAGTTCTCGCTTCATATTCTAGAAAAAAAAGCTGTTTAGAAATCCACTTTCTTAAAATTATTCAAGAAAAGGCTTACACTTCCTGTTGAATCATATTAAGTGCTTTTTAAACCCCAATACAATTCTTTTAGTGAAATAGATTTTCATTTAAAAAACTAAGGAATGTTTTAGTCAAAATATATCAAAAAGATCCATGGATCTGCAGAGGTCTGCTTACAAATGCATTGTCAGAACTGAGTAGAACTTTCTACTATGTGGTATCAATTAGTACAACAAATTCAGATGCTTTCAAAAAGCAACCATAGAGCTGTTTAAATAATTAAATTCAAAGTATTGTATTCTTGTAATTAAGACAATGGAGCCATCATAACGACTTTGAAAGAACACAGACTAGTATTAGTTTTCTTTTAACTTGTTTTCTTTATAGTACTAGGAAAAGACAAAGGATTTGCTTAGATGAAAACATGGATGTGTTTGAGAATAGATAATGAAAATTTTGGTGAACAGATAAATTCNGATTGAAGTTCAGCCCTCATCTTCCCCGTGTAAAATGACTTGTCATTGGATCAGAACATACTTTGTCATCAAGTGAAGTCAATTTAACAAAATTCCTATTCCTTACTTTTAAAGATTTTGGTCCTTTTGTAGGAGAACCTGAGCATCCACAAGATCCTGCTGATTGCTTCAAAGTTCAGTGTGACTGACTCAGGAACGGGTCTAGTATTTCTGTTCTAGTGTGACTCATTGCTGCATAATTAGCAGACTACACAACATTTTGTTTGTTGTTGTTACCTACTTAGGTTTTTCTCTCATGGCTGTATTTTCTGTTTTAACTCTAGGCTATCCATTAATGTAGCAGAACATTTAGTGTGAGGAAAACAGAGGAATACAGTGCAGTCATAAATAGCCAAATGTTCTCAACTATTTTGCCTTTCATTTGTTTTCAAAATAAGCTGACTTAAATGACCTGTGACTCAGTTGTGTGATTCATAGTACTGATGTCTTCTTTTATTGTAAATTAAAATTTAACAGTGAGGGTTTTCAGGAGGTTTGATTTTGGATTCTTTTGTGAAGCATGGATAAAACCGAATAGCTCCTAGATACTCATACTCTCCCACCTGCTGATTGTGCTTTCTTGAGACTGAAGTGTTTGAATATGGCTGGCTTTGATCACTTGAGGACTTGTGCTTTTAGTTCTTGTGTAGATACCAAACAAATGACAGTTCTGCTTTGTTGTCAGTTCTTGTTTTACACTTCAATGTTGATTTTCAGTCAGCCAAAAAGGTGAACTTAAATGTAACCAGAAAACATTGTTCAAAAAAGCAGGAATCCTAAAATTTTTGACAAATTAAAGCAGTTATTTGATTATGTTTCTGATGGTATTCCCAATGCTTTGGAAAAGCAAAAATATTAAATGGAATAGTTTGTGGTGTTAGTTGTTGTGCAGTCTTAAATCATTTCCCCCATTTCCAGTAACTGATTTTATAAAGTTACCTTAAACAGACTGTGCGCTAATATTTTACTAGAAAATCATTGTGAGAGCTATTTTAGTATTCACAATGTCCCCCTAGTGAACAAAAACTTTTCAGCTTTTATTTAGCTGGTATCAGAATAGGCTTTTTTTTACATCAATTACTAAGGAATGTAGGTAGGTCTTGACAGTTATCATAATAAAAAAAAAATAATTGTATTCACCATGACCAAAATTGAAAATTAGATTGAAGCTGAGTAATGGAAGATGTCAATCCCTTATTTCTAAAAAACGGGTACAAAAGCAGTTTGGGTTTTTTTAGTACAAGATCACAACTTCAAAAATACAGCTCTGTTTCATTTGGACTGAACCTAAGACTAAGATCCCTCTCTCTGTAAAAATAAAAAGTGTGAAATAAATATGTTAAAAAATTGTGGTTCTTGATTGTGTGGATCATCAAATGAAATATGTCTTTTTTGCCAGTGTCAAATTAGATATTTAATGGCTTGTTTTGGCTACAAAATCTATAAATACTTCGTAATTGCATACCTAGTTTTGAGAAGAAAAAAAGTCTGAAGGCTTCATAGAAACTTTTTTGAATGCCACAGTTTTGTTCTAGTTCATACTGCCTTTATTTTGCCTGTGTGTGCTGTGGTGTGCAGATGTACTTACAGTCAAGTGACTGTATTTTAGGCTGTGCTCTGGGCCTTTACTCATGGAACTAGTTAGAGCAATGTATATGATTTAACATACTTTCCTATAAAATTATGTTAATGAACCTGACATCCGTTTCTCTTTTCTGCTATATTAAAAATAAAGTCTGATTAAATGGAACCAGACTACTTTAAGTCACATATTGCAAAGCCAGCTTCATTAATTTCACTCATGCAGACAGTAGAGCAGGCTAGTGAAAATTTTAGGGAGAGATAAAGAATTATGTTTATGAACTTGTAACTATTGGAAGGATGTACTTGATTTAATTTTTAAATAATCTGTTTTCCTGTGCACTTAAAGGTTCTAAAAATCAGAAACATGTCTTAAGACCAGAGTCTCTTGAAGGAACAGATGAAGAGGATCCAGTTACAGCACTGGAGTGGGACCCTTTGTCAACTGACTACCTTCTTGTTGCTAATTTACATAATGGTATTCGACTGGTTGATTCTGAATCTCTGTCGTGTATCACAACTTTTAATTTTCCCAGTTCAGCAGCATCTGTTCAGTGTTTAGCCTGGGTTTCTAGTGCACCTGGAATGTTTATAACTGGAGGTAAGACTTTTATTTCCTGACTTATACTGAGGTAATAAATACAGGACTGAGTCTTCAAAATTAGTTCTCCAAGTCTGATCTTTGTTTCTTAGCATTTCTACAAATGAAAACATACAAGACCCCAACATAAAACGAGAAAATAATATAAAACTACACTGAGTTTTTACTTGTTTAGAATTTGTTGTGTACACAAACAAATGACTTTTTTATATACTAAGTAATAGATACTAAATAGCATTGTGCTAATGGATGTCACTTTGAAGATGTAAAAAAAAAAAGGATCTATTTCCTTCCTCTTTTCTATGCCATAGACGTTACTGCTCAAGTTGAATCCATGAATAAGGAAACTAAGAGTGTGAGAATATTTTATCATGAGAAGGGTTCCATAGATTTTATCCATGTTTAAATAGCTACTCTTAATAGTCATTGTTATTATTAATATTGCCATGGAGGTAAATGGATGATAAATAGGATATTACCATGGAGGTTGCACTAGATGATCTCCACAGGTCCCTTCCAACCCTAAATATTCTATGATTCTATGAAGATGACAGTGCCTGCTTATAAAATTCTTTTTAGGATTTGAAATATAATTCATTGTTGTATTTTGTATAAATCAGTCCTTAAACCACATACCTCTGTGTTTTGTTTTGTTTGTTTATTTTTTTAAACCTCAGATTCTCAGGTTGGTGTGTTACGTGTTTGGAATGTTTCACGTACAACACCTATAGATAATTTTAAGTTGAAGCAAACTGGTTTCCATGGTCTGCATGTGCTAAGTTCTCCTCCAAAGAAAAAGTGTAAGTGTAATTTTGATATTTATTTGTTGTAATGGCTGCTAGTTAAGAAAATCTTGTTTATGAGTCTTATGTCCAAGTTAATCTAAGAAAATTTGGTTAGCTCTGTGGTTCTTAATTAAACAAAGTACTTCTGCTGCTAGTGGACTAGACAAATGTATAAAGGATCAAGCACTTTATAAGATCTTTCTTTAGTAGGCCAAGCTTCATACTAGAATTCTTCATTTTCTTTTGTTTTAAATCTCATTGGAATACAAAAAATTTTACTCTTTATAATTTTTACTTATTATTGAAGTAAGAAATAATGTTCTCTGTTTATGTCTTTTGCTTTATTTTGTTAAGCATTTTCATCACAGTATCCTACTAAAAATCGCCATACATCTTCAACAAGTGAGGCTGTTCCTCCTCCAACTTTAACCCAAAACCAAGCATTTTCCCTTCCTCCTGGTCACATTGTCTGTTGCTTCATGGATGGTGGAGTGGGGCTTTACAACATGGGAGCCAAAAAGTGGGATTTCCTTAGAGATTTGGTATGATTCATCTCTGTCTTTGAAATGAGGGTTTATTTGGCTTGTGCCCTGTCTTCTAAGAGGAAAAAATGGGGAATGAAGTCTTTACAGTACTGTAAAGCTGTTTCAATCATTAAAAAGAGTCTAAATTTCTAGGAAACAAAATGACAGTTCTAAAGTTGAAAGTAAATCTTTATTGCAAGGGATTGAATTCTGTTTGAATTACTCTGGCAGATTCTTGTCATCCAGAAATAAAGATCTAAGGACTTGATTGTTTATTTGTCTGTTTCTTTGGTTTTAAGTAAAATTTTAATTTGGTAACCTCAGAAATATTATTAGGAGGGTTTTCTATATTTCAGAATAAAAATGCATGTCAAATCAGAGAGATATATGATGAGGTCACTCAATTTAAAATTGCAAAGACTGAATTGTTAAATTTTTGTAGAAGCTGAAATTTGGAACTGGGTTTATCACATATTAGATGAGCCTCTTTTGCAGAGGGCTTTCGGTTATTCTTGAGGATTTTTCTCTTTTCCTCTTTCCTAGTTCCCTTTTCGTTGAGGGGGGGCGGGGATCAACTGTACTCCCACATGTTTCAATAGGGGCTGCTGGTTAGTCTTCTTTTTCCATTTTTATTGGGTTTGGTCCTGTAAAGCAACTGAGGCTTAAAAAAAGTTTTACCTATTGCCCATGTTTCATGTAGTTGACCACTTGAATTCTACAAGTGCATGTATTAGAAAACAAGCAATTGACATGAGGAATTTCTAATGGATTGAAGTTTAAACTGCAATAGAGCATCTAGAAACACAGAAAAATTAGTGAGATACAAGGCAACTTTTAGAACATGTTGAACATATAGAGCCTTACTTTTTTAGTCAGATACTTTATACCAAAAAGGCAAAATTATTTCTGTTTTGAAAAATTAACTTTTCTTTTTGTTTAGTTTTTTAGATTTTAGCAGCTTAGTTCCAACAGAAAATGTTAACAAGTTCCTGGTATTTTGTACTCTGTTGTTTCAGGAAAGAATTTTTCTGTCTTTAATAATCATCTCTGTGAGAGAGTACTGGTTTAGTCTAAGCTATTGTTTTCCTTTTAATTTTGACTGGTGGGCCATAATATACAGGGGTTTTGGAACTCTTCGTTGACCTGACAGGTCAATTAAATACCATGTATTTTAGAGTTTGATCTAGAGGTGGTGTTAAGAAAAAAATAAAATAATAATGGATTAAATATTTGTTTCATTTAAGGGACATGTTGAGACCATCTTTGATTGCAAATTCAAACCTGATAACCCTGATCTTCTTGCTACAGCTTCATTTGATGGCACAATAAAAGTTTGGGACATAAATACTTTATCAGCAGTTTATACATCTCCTGGTAATGAGGGAGTTATTTATTCCATTTCTTGGGCTCCAGGTAAGAATATTTTGCTTTATATCTAAATGTTCTTTGAATTAGCATTGACTGCAAAATTTGTCATTTAAAAGTATGAGTTGTAGGTAAGAAGGCTATCTTGTAAGGTTTAATAAAACTAAATTTTCTTTGAAAATGGTAGAATTCAATGCTTCAGACCTTGCTGAGGCATACCCTTATGAGTACCTGACTATCCTGTCCAAAACCTTGTGTCCCTCCCAGCCAGAATTTTTTGCTGCTTCTTTCACATCCCTTATTCCTAGACAGTTCTTCTCTGTATTATACTTTATCCCTAATATATAATGCCACCCTTAGTGTTTGGTCTCAGAAGACCCTTGAAAAAAATGATTACTCTTTTCTTTTCCCTCCCCCCATCTCTCTTCTACCTGAATCTCTTCCTATTTTATGTATTTACCTTGCTAGACTCCTCCTGCATAGATTGTCTTCTCTGCCTCTGAAGCCTGGAATATAACAGTCAAACCTTTCCTATAAATGTGCCATGGATAAGAAATATAGCAATATTGGGGTAGAGAGTCACTGTGGTGAGGAGAATTTGGTGGCTTTTGGATTAGGCCTGAATTCAGTTTTCAGGTCCTCACTGTGGAATTATGTATTCAGACTTTTGGCCCTGGAAAATGTGGTTACAGATTCATGTACGTTCTGGATGGGCTTAGGTGCTGCAGTGGTGCAAGACTAAGAAAACTAAGTATTATTAGATGTTCTGTCACATTTTTGTGATTTGTCTTAATACATAAGGAACTTGAAAGGAAAATGCTCTAGTTGCTCCAACTTAGATTGAAACTTTGAGATTGTATCTCTTCTTCAATTTGAGTCATATTCCTTATGGTCACTGTTTTCTTAAGGGCAAGACTTTCAACAGGCATTGAGAATACTTTTTACAGCAATACAACTTTTGCCATTCCTCAAAACAAAAATATAGAAAAACAGGTCAGGCTTTTTCTGAAAATGATATTTGTGACTTGGTAGCAAATGCTGGCCTTAAACTATGGAGAACTCTTGTTTATGTGCCATTGATGTCTTTTGTTTATATTACATTTCTTCAATTTAAAGTAGCAACACAGTAAAGCAATATTGTCACCTTATAAATTATCATGATGTTTTACAAATATCTCTCTCTTTGAAGGAGATCTGAACTGCATAGCAGGTGCAACATCCCGAAATGGTGGCTTCATCTGGGATGTTCGAAAAGGAAAAATAATAACCAGATTCAGTGAGGTAAAGTGAATAATTTTGTCTATATGAAATGTAAGTTAGTCATTCCCTCTAGTGTCAATAAACAGAGATGGGTCAAAGTTCATATGTTTTTAAAAGGTGCTATAAATAAAAATCTGTAGAATTATGTGGGTCTCAGTTTACCTGTGTGGCAGAAATATTTTTATTTCCTCATACTGGATTTTTGACATGAGAATGATGAAGCACCAGATGATCTCCATTATCTTAAACTGGTCCTGTAGGGATACACAACAAAAGCATAGTTGGTTCCTTCTTAAACATGTAAATTTATATAGACATATGGACTCAGCATCAAAACGAAAACTGTGTTCTGTATTTTCAAACATAAGGCTTTCAGTCCCTGAAGTTTAGATCAATAAAGATCCATTTGTAGCTCACTAAACATTATGCTTCATTTAGAATCTTGCCTTGTATTACTTGAAATCCATCCAGGCATTTTTAAGTCTTGAAATAGTAGCATAATTTTTATTGGCAGAAGGAGCTCTGTAATACTACATTGTAGGATTCTACTCTGTTTTGTGTATTCTTAGTATATAGCTGTAATCTTCAGATTATTCAGGCACAATTAACTATGGCATCTACATCAACGTACAAGGGATGCCCTTTAAGAAGTGAGTTGGGGTCTTGCGGAGAGGCAGGAGCAGAAAACAAATACACCTACTTACATTCGGGAATTCTGGGATTCTAACACTAATATTTGCATTTGTGCTACTAGACATTTTTTGTGTAGTACTGATCCTGATGCACATCCCACTTAAGTTTTCTCATAGCACCATTTATATGCCCACTCACTTCATTATTCCAACAAGTGACTAAGCTATATTCAGAATCATAGAATGAGTAAAGTTGGAAGGGGCCACAGTGGGTCATCTGGTCCAACCTCCCTGTTCAAGCAGGGTCATTCTGGAGCACATGGCACAGGTTGTTCTTGAATATGTCCAGTGAGGGAGACTCTACAACCTCTCTGGGCCATTTGTTTTGGTGCATGGTCACCTACACAGGAATGTTCTTCCTGATATTCAAGTGAAACTTCCTATGCATCAGTTTCTGCCCATTGCCTCATGTCCTATTGCTTGGCATCACCAAGAAGAGCCTGGCTCCATCCTCTTGATGCTTTCCCTTCAGATAGGCACCAGTGAGGTCCCCTCTCAGTCATCTCTCTTGAGGCTGAACAGGCCCAGCTTTCTCAGCGTTTCCTTGTAAGTGATATGCTCCAATCCCTTTATCATCTTTGTTGCCATCCACTGGACCTGCTCCAGGATCTCCATGTCTCTCTTGTACTGAGTAGCCCAGGACTGGACAGAGCACTCCAGATGGGGCCTCACCAGGGCTGAGTAGGGGGGCAGGATCACCTTCTTCAAACTGCTGGCTATGCTTTTCCTCCCCAGAATACCATTGGCCTTCTTGGGCACAAGGACATACTGCTGGCTCATGGACAGACTGTTGTCCAGCAGGACTCTCAGGCCCTTCTCCACAGCACTGCTCTCCAGCAGATCAGTCACCAGACTGTACTGGTGCATGGGGTCATTCTTCTCCAGAGTCAGGACCCTGCCTTTGCCTTTGTTGAACTTTAGTAGGTTATTCTCCCCCCCATCTCTCCAGCCTGTTGAGGTCACCCTGCAGGGCTGCACAGCATTTTGGGATATCAGCCAGTCCTCCCAGCTTTGTGTCACAGTGAACTTGCTGAGGAGGCATCTGCCCCTTAATCCAAGTCACTGACGAACAAGTTAAACAGTACTGGGCCCAGCACAGAAGCTTGGGGAACACCACTAGTGACAGGCCTTCAACTAGACCATGTGCCACTGGTCATGACCCTCTGGGATATCCACTGCTCTTCCCTCATCTATCCAGGTATTTGTTACATTGTAGAAGCCAATAAGGTTGTTAAAGCACGATTTACCTTTTGTGAATCCTTACTGACTTTTCCTAATCATCTTCTTGTTATCCATGTGGATAGAGATGGCCTCCAGAATGAGGCACTCCATCACTTTTTCAGGGGTTGAGGTGGGGTTAATTGGCTGGTAGTTCCCTGGATCCTCCTTCTTTTCCTTTTTGAAGACTGGGATGAGATTTGTTTTCTTCCAGTTCTCAGGCATCTCACCTGATCACCACAACTTTTCAAAGATGATTGTGAGCAGCCTCACTATGGTGTCCTCTAGCTCTCTCAGGAGTGGTGGGTTGATGCATCCTGTCAGGGATATATATTAATTTCAAGTGGTCTGGCCCTGCTTCCATCTCCTGTGTATTTCCTGCTTATGCTTGAGTAATGACAGGAATTCCTTGGTCATCCACACAGGTCTCTTTCCCCCTTCACCTAATTTCTTGCTCATCAAAATGCAATGTTCTTTAGCCTGGAGGAAGTGACCCTTGAATATCTGCCACCTCTCTTGGACCCCTCTTCCCTGCAGGGCCTGTTGCCATGGGATTTTTCAAAGAAAATCCCTGAAGAGGCTAAAGTTAGCTCTCCTGAAGTCCATGATTGTATCTTACTTGCTGCCCTGTTTCTTCCTTGCCTCATGGTCACTACAGCCAGGACTGCCTCCAACCTTCACATCTCTCACAAGGCCTTCCCTGTTTGTTAGGATGAGATTGAGCAGCACACCATTCCTTGTGGGAACCTCCACTACCTGTGACAGGAAGTAGTCATAAACACTTAAGGAACCTCCTGGACTATTTATGGTTGTCTGTGTTGCTTCTCCAGCAGATGTCAGGTTAGTTAAAGTCCTCCAGAAGAAACGGGGTCTGTGACACTGAGACTGCTTCTAGCTGCCTGTAAAAGGCTTCACCTACTTCTTCCTTCTGATCAGGCTGCCTTGTAGCGAACACTCACAAAAGCGTCACCCTTACTAGTCTACCCTTTTATCCTAACCCATAAGCTCTCAACTTGTTCATCATACACTCCAAGAGAGAGCTCAATACATTCTTAGTGTTGCCTCACACAGGGGGCAGATTCACCGATGTGACTTCCTGGTCTGTCTTTCATAAATGTTTTGTAGCCCTTCACAACATTGTGGTCATGCAAGCTATTCCACTGTGTCTCCATAATCGCAGTGAGGTCAAAGGGCTGTCAAAGGGCACCACACAGATGTCTGATTCAGCCTGCCTGTTCCCCACACTGTGCTCATTGGTGTACAGGCACTTTAGAGAAATCTTTAAATGTGTCAATATCCCGGTGTGGGTGCAAAGGGATGTCCCATAGTCCTGTTTAATGGTTACATCTTTGGCTGCTTGTGCTTGCTCCAGGTATTCCCTCTTAAGCCTCCTTATACTAACGGAGGTTGCTGTTGTTTGCCCCTTCCCTCCACCTTTTCTCTGGTAAGCCTGTGCCTGTCCTCTTTCCAATTTAGTTTACAGCTCTCTCAACAAGCCCTGCTAGGGTTTGATGTTGTATAAACTAACCCGTGATCAAAACCTCCAAAATTCTGGTGGTAAACTAGTCTCAAAGCCAGATGTTCATCTTGCCCCATCATTTTCTGCAACTGGCAAGGACAGAAGAGAATCCAACTGGTGCTTCAGATCCCTTGACTAGTTGTCTGAAAGCCCAGAGATCCTTCTTGATTGCCCATAGCATTTTTTATTTAAGCTTCAGGTTTATATAGTTTTTGATTCCTTATTCTTCAGCTTGACCCAGTTTTGCCTCTTGGATCCTGGAGAATACAGCAGTTTTACTATTTATCTTCATAGTCCCAATTTTTTGGACTTGGATTTTGAAATATCCAGGATATATTGGGTATTGACTATAGTGTGGTTTTGTACAGTATACCTTACTGGGAGAAACGGGACGAAGCCCATAGGGGAATAAAACAAAAAATATGAGTCAATAGATGAGAGAAAAAGGGGTGAATTATTTCTTATTGATAGGTATTTTGCATTTTTTGAAGCATGGAAAGAATGGAATCTTCTGCATTGCCTGGAGTCATAAAGATTCCAAAAGAATAGCAACCTGCAGCAGTGATGGATTTTGGTGAGTGTTATTGGAAGAAAAAAAAATTGCTAAATTCACTTCTCAACTAAATTCACTTCTCAAGTCTGTAAATTTTGACAGTACTATCAGTGACTGATTTTAAAGCTTTTCTTACTGGACAAAACTTGAATTATATTAGCCTTCTGTACTTGTTAGGGTATGTTTTTCATTTTTTTAAGAAAAAAATAAAGTAAATTGCAAAAAAATCGTGTTTAAGACAGTCTGATAGTGAAACTAAAAACTGATTTTTATTTAGCTGAGAATATCCTCCTACATTTCTTGTCTGTAGAGGACATTTTTCCAAAGCTATCCAACTTTGCTTGTCTTAATTTTCAATTTTTTAAAGTCTGTTGCTTCAAGGACTCAAAAACATTATTTTAGAGCAAAGTAATTACAATTGTATTATTACAGGAGTACAATACCTTATTTCTAAAAATATGTGAATGACCATTGAGACCAATTTTACATATATTATGTTTTAGTACATTTTAAAAATCCTTCTTTATTTGTTTCCTCTGGTACTTGTGTCATTCCAGCTCAAACATAATGGGCATAAATTTTAGAAAACTATCAAGTTTTGCTTTCTTTTTTTTGTTTTTCTTTTAAATTCCTAAAGATTTATTTGTACCTTAAAGCCATAACTTCAACTTTAATTTTGGGCTATGAGGATCTTTTCAAGAAAGAGGTACTACAGTGGAGATCTTCTCAGCCCCTCTGAAGGACCATGGACACTGAAATCTAGTTAGATATTTTCTTGGGAAATACATAGTTAGCCTTGTAGTTGAGAGGTTGATTTTTTTATAAATATTTCTCATATTCTTTCTGTATATATGTTTTTTAAATGTGGCTTACTTGCACAGAATAAAACTTAATTTTGGGTAGCTTACTCAGAATGTTGTTTTCCTTACCGTATTACATTGTAATTGTTTTCAGTATTATTCGAACCATCGATGGCAATGTTCTTCACAAGTACAAACACCCAGCTGCAGTGTTTGGCTGTGATTGGAGTCAAAACAACAAGTAAGTAAAAAATACCCCAAAGAATTGACAGTATTTACTATTTAAATTGATTAAAAGTAAAGTAACACAAGTTATTTAGAATGTGATAATCCCTGTGATAGTAAAACACTGAAATTATCTGTTCTACAGTAGGGTGTGCCTGTAGCAGCTCTGTATTCCCAGTATTATATTTCATTGACCACCGTGAACGTTTTTAACTTTCCAAGGAGGACCTTTTCATATATATAAGAGGAAAAAAAATCCCTAGCTGAATATATAATGGGGGGGAACAGCAGACATTCCATACCAGGAAAATGACTGCTAAGATGAAGATGTAGCAGGCAAGTAAATACACTACAGTATATGTTAACTTTGCAGATAATTCTTAATAATGGCATGAGAATTTTTTGTCTGGTTTAATATATTTAATTGGATTATTAATAATTACTTTGTCTCTTGAAGAGACAAAGGAGAAGGAAAAAGATGCTATTTTTTTAAAGTAAATTGCAAATGACACATCATGTTTATTTTTAAATTAAAAAAGCATTGATCATCTCTGTGACCAAGGATTTTGATATTTGTATTTTGCAGAGATATGATAGCTACTGGTTGTGAGGATAAAAATGTTCGTGTTTACTACTTGGCAACCAGCTCTGATCAGCCACTGAAAGTTTTTACAGGGCATACTGCAAAGGTGTTTCATGTACGGTGGTCTCCTCTGAGAGAAGGAATCCTCTGCAGTGGCTCTGATGACGGGTGTGTATTTCTGAACTGTTAGAAGACTTAAAACCTCAAGCAGAACTATTAGAAAAACTCAAGATCTTTACTTGTACTGGTGTTGGCACCTTCAAAAACTTTTTGAGTACATAATAATCTAAATCTCTGCCTTGTTCACATTCAGGCTTTGCTGTTAGCTTTATACAGTATATGGGCATCAGGATCATTATCTAAAATTGTCACACTACTATAGCAGTGCAGTCTTTCCAAATGCTTTCCTGAGAGTTGGGTCAGTGACTGATACTGTTACTCTGAGGAATAATACAAGGCGGATACCACACACTTACATTATATCTAAAGAAACAGGTGCAAGACCTGTTCTTATTTGATGTTTTTCAAAACTATACTTAAGTAGAATCCGCAGAGATATTTAATCAGTTCTAGATACTTCTGTTTTGTTGGTTTGATCACATCTTTTTTTGGGAGAACACCTAAGTCCATGGTAAGCAGGAGGAAGGATTTTTCTGTGATTCTAAGCCACTTCTCTGCGGAGTATACAAGATATTTTTGTAAAGGATCACAAGTTTTGAGTATTGGCTTCTATTGCTTTTCCCATTATCATTCATTAGAGGTTTATGTGTGGAGCAAAATCTATTAGTTCATAGTGTAGTGATTAATGACAGAAAACAACTTCATAGCAAACTTGACAGCAAAATACATTGAACAGGAGTGGCCCTAGAGTTGAACCTTGAGGAGCACTTATGATGACCAGTTGCTAGCCAGATTTAGCCCCAGTCACGACAACTCTGATTTCTGATGTTCATTCAGTCCTTCACCCAGTGCGCCATGAACCTGATTATTCCACCATTAGAGCAATTGTCCAGAACGATTCCATGCAGGACAGTACTAAAATTGAGGGAAACTACCTCCAGCACCTTCACTTCAACCACTGGCCGGGTGACATTGTCATAGAAGGATATCAAATTAGTTAACTGGAACTTTCCCATTCTGAACTCGTGTTGACTGTGCCTGTGCCTGATGATTGCATTATTGTTTAAATGCCTTTCAGTAGTACCCAGCATGATCTCCACAATTTTTTCCAGGAACAGAGGTTAAACTAAGATGTCTGTAGTTTCCTGGATCTGTTAGAGGGCTGATAAAGCCCTAGGAAGGAAAAAATTTACAGTTTTGCTTTGTTTTTATTTAATGTTTTTCCTCTTGAGAGTCCTAACAGAAAAAATTATTACATGTGCAGGCATATGGCCAATCTCTTTTCTCTCACTGACATGTAAGTTGATGGTGCACATCAGATTTTGAAAGACTATGTGGTGGATGCAATAGCTCCTTACTTACCCTGGTGAATGGTCTTCAGTGTGTTTTGTAACCCATTGTAAACTTGAAGGGCATTGGCTTCAACCTCTCCTTTTTCAACTTCTATAAACATATGCAAATAAATATTCTTCTAAAATTGAAGCTTAGAATATTGCTGAAGTAAAGAGATAATTATATTTTGATAGGTGATTTGATGGACATTTGCCTTTTTTATCCTGTTTCAGTACCGTTCGTATATGGGATTATACACAGGACGCTTGTATAAATGTTCTTAGCAGACATACAGCTCCAGTACGGGGACTGATGTGGAATCCTGAAATTCCTTACCTTCTAATATCTGGAAGTTGGGACTATACGATTCGAGTCTGGGACACAAGAGATGGAACATGTTTGGATGCAGTTTATGATCATGGCGCAGATGTATATGGTAATTTTTTTTCATTTGTTTTATTTTTGTACTGAAATGTGTTGTAATGTATTTTAAAATTTATAAAATAATTTAATAAAATGGATTATTAGATAAACTTCTTTGACTACATTTTTAAATGCCCTCTCTACTAGGATTAGCATGTCATCCTAGCCGTCCATTTACTATGGCATCCTGCTCTCGTGATTCCACTGTGAGACTCTGGTCATTGACACCTCTTATAAACCCTCTTCAAATAAATATCTTAGCAGATAGATGTTGGGATGATATTATTGGGAATACAGGTAAGCAAATTGTATATACCATTGTTTTCATTTTCTTTGTATTACTATCCTTATTCTTTTTTCTTTGGTTGTTTATTTTTTTTTTTAATTTTCATGTGTGTGTTAGATCGTGCTGTGGAATCTGGTGCTCCTCCTTTGCTATGTGGTAAAGTTTCCAGGGATATTAAACAAGAATTGGAAAAACTGTCAGGAAATCCTCGAGGGAAAAAACTAAGGTGGTTTTCAGAATGTTTTTCAGTAAGTATTCTGCAAACCTAAGTATGTTGTCGCTATGCATGATTTTCTCTTCTGAAGTCAATCTCCAAAACTGAAATCTCTTTCTTTACCATTTTTTTCTCCCTTTTTGAAGGGAGCTTAGAAAATATATGGAAATAAGTTCTGTTTCTTAAGAGTTCTGTATATAAAAATGTTCATGACTGAATTTTGTCAGTTGTAAAAACCAGTTTTTTGAAAGTGACATTAGTGGGATAATTTAATTTTTGCTATGAAAGGTTTAATTTGACAAAACATATCTATTCAAGAAAATGAAAATAGGTATTTTATCAAACTACATTAGAGTTTTTAATTTTAAAGTACCAAAAGGACACCCTGATCATTGGTAAGGTTTGAATTGCCCAAGTGTCTGTGCCCAAACTGCAATATTCCGTTCTAGGAGTGTAGATCTGGATGACCCATGCCCCAGGATCCCTCTGTTGTCTTTTCTCCATTGTGCAGTGGTATTTCTTACAAATTGCTGCAGCCTCTCAGTGCAATTGAGTTAAAAATTTAAACTGCTGGGTTCCTTGACTGTTTATCTGCTTAGAAGCTGAACTTGGGGTAGAACAAGGACAAAAATTACCTGGAACTACAGATTGAGTTAAGCACTGTTGTAATTTAAGTCAATACACTGATCTACAAACAACTAGTTCATCCCAAGTATTTTTTATGATTTTTATCTAAAGGGTATGATTTAGAATGTTGAAACCACCTTCCTTAATTTCACATCTGGGCATGTTATATTTTTTTAAAAGTATGTTTTATGGAATTCCTTGTTTCACAGAAGTTATAGATATTGATATCCCATGTTGATTTGAAAGTAAAACTGTTCTAAGTATATTAGAATTTTCCAAGAACAAAAGCTTTTTTGATCAGCTATACTCCGTGCTTTTTGAGTTCAGAAAATCAGGTATTGTGCTAAACTATGAGGAGTTAAGTAAGAGCTATAAGTGACACAAAAAAGAGAGAGTATTTTTTTGATTGTTTTTTGGTTTAATTTTTTTCTAGTAGGATTTTATGCTTTTTACCAGCTCAGAAATAATTGGACTTCTAAACTTGTAATCCTGTTATTCTTAGGAAAGCTCCTTTAGGTCAAAGGTTTCATGATTTTATTTTTTGTTTTAAGCTTTTAAATACTCACCCTCTTCTAGACCTCATTCAGTGTTAAACTGTTGTCCTAGTTCTACAGAAGGATTGATTCAAATGCTAGGCCAGTGGAAATGATTAAAATTTATTAAAAAAAAATCACCTTGACGACCTGCAAGCTTTTATGCATATACAGTTATACCTTATGTGTCTATTTTAATTTTAAGAAAGTAAACAAGATTGTGGCAGTCATGCATTGGAGCTGAGTTTTTACCTGGCCCATGCCTTTGCTTTAAAAAAATGATAAAGTACTGGGGTAGTTCTTGCATCTCAGCAGCTGAATGTTGTTTTATGCCAGCAGCAACCACAGAATAGCTTGTATTTCTTTGGGAGCAAAAGGAGAAACTCTAATTGTAAGCCCTCAACTATGTCCACACATAACCAAATACTTATATTCATGGGTATTGCTGTATCTGAAGGATACAGTATATCAGGATATCAGCATATCTGAAGGACTTAGAGCATATTGAACCAATTCATGTCTTTATAATAAAGGTTCTAATATTGAAATTATCTGAAATTGTATTTCTTGGAGTTGACTGACAAATGTTTTCCCATGTCTTTATAAGTTCAAGTTTCTCTCTTGAACGCTACTGTAATACAACTCTTCTTTTCTAACAATCTCAGCCTCCTGGAGGCAGCAAAAATTTATGGGATTTGGTCGCTGTAATAAAAGGACAGGATGACAGTTTGCTTCCACAAAACTACTGCAAAGGAATTATGCATATGAAACATCTCATTCGATTTAGAATGGTAAGTAAAGCATAAACAATATGTGAAAATGGTTGTTAGTCCATATAGAATTTCACTCTTTAACATTTAGTGCTTTACAAAAAGGTCACAATTTATTTCATGTCCAAAGATATTTGTGTCTGTTACAATGGTATCTAGCTATGTCTGCCTGACATTGTACTCATAATGCAAGCTCAGTTTGAAAATGCTAGGTTACAGTTATTAACTAGAAAAGCATTTTTCAAGATGATTAAAAGAAATTGCAAAGCTTCAGCTATGACGCAAGTTTGTTCTCCCTACTATATGCACTGTACTTTTATATTCAGTAAAGTCAAATTACTTGATTATTTGCTTGTATAAACATGAAGTGTGTAGCTGTGTTCAGATGCAGTGACAGGAGAATTCACATCTGAAAATGGAGGGGAGTTAGCAGAAATATGTTTTGTAGCTCTCTGAAGAAGGAGTGGAAAAGCGAGACACTGTCATTAATACAGATATGCAGCTTAAGAATGACTCAGATGTGAATGTGAAACTCAAGTACTAGGCCATAAATTTATTAGTAGCTGCATATATGGATATGCAACCAGATATACAGTTTGTGCAGAATATGCAAATTCGTGGTTCTGTTTTGGAGTTCTTAGTGGTGCTAAGGAACCCTGTGCTCTAATGACTGTGTAGTAAATACAGGAAAGCTTACCTACTGGTGTAGGATCAGGGAAAGCACTTGCCACCCCCAGGGCTAATACCTGCCATGTATCACCTGTTGTTTGCTGTTACAGGCTGTCTCTTGCAGAATCACAGGCTCTTCAAGGGTGTCCTACATACCTTGTGACTCTTAAGTGATTAAAGTTTATGAGTGTTAACTGTAATAATAGTAGCTGTTCTCTTAATCCTGTGAAGCCCTGTACATGTCCCCATGTTTCCAAAAACTAGATTTCTCAGCCAGTTAGCCTGAGAAGACATAAATTCTTGGCTTGTACAGTGCAAGCAGTCTCTTTATTTTTGCAGTGCGATTTCATGCATTTATAACTCCGGTGACCTACTGAGTCACTACAGTCATTGCTGGTCATTTTGTCCCCTTTTTGCTGACTCAGAATCTTGTTTGAGAGCTTTAAGTAGGGGTAGGGTAATGCTGACTGCTTGTTAAGGGTTGATAATACTGTCTTTTCCTTAGGAAAGTAGATAATGACATGGCAGCACTTAGACATTTAAGGATGAAGTAGGGAAGTAGAGCAACTGTTTTTCTGTGTTTAGGAAACACAGAGAATGCATTGGAGACTTCAGCATGAAAATAATAAAAATATAGAGGGGCTGATGAAAAATAGTAACATTGTATAAAAAAAAAAAAACAAAAAACAACATATCCTTGGGAGCTGTCATTGGTCTATATGGCAGTTTACTTTGATGAAAAATGTTTAAAATTCCTTCTCCATCTTCCATATATGGTACTGTAAAGTCATGAATAGACAAATACCTTCAATGTGCATTGATGATAGAACTAAACTGAGAATTTTTGAAATGTGAAGCTCTTTCTTCTTTCCCCCCCACCCCCCCCCGTGTTAACTATAATTCTTTTGCAGCTTGTTTCTCAAACTCTGCTATAGATGAAGAAAGTTGTCCTTATTTCTCCAACTAATATAAAAATTGTGCTAGTTTGGAATATAAATAATTTCTTGACCATAAGATTAATGGGGCATGGCAGATCAGACCACAAAGCCTATTTTCAACCACTTGAGCCTGCTATCTTTATTATTTCTTTATATGGACATCATTATAATGGTAAAATGTTCAATTTCAAGCTCTCTGTAGTTTATGTTCACAATTTTTTTTGTAAGTTTCAAAATATCAAGATTTTTATGAGGGGCATCTGGGTGAATTACTATTACATATGAGAAAATGGTTGAGAATAATAAATTATATGAAGATAAAATAGGAAGATAATCATAGAAAATATATAGCAAAATATTAACACAATTATTTTAAAAATATACACATAGTTCACTGTAATCTCATTGAAATAAGTTACAATTAGCCTTTTCTCAAAAGGAGGTTTTTTTCTGAAATGATACCCTTTGTATTCCACTGTAATTTTTGACAGTAGTGCCTTCTTAAAAAACCCTGTTTTCATGACAGAAAACTTCATCTTTTTTCTTCCCCCTCAGTCCAAGGCACAAGAACTGACAACAGTAAAGATGTCTAAGTTTGGAGGTGGTATTGGTGCACCGAGCAAAGAGGAAAGACTCAAAGAAGCTGCAGAAATACATTTAAGATTGGGACAAATTCAGCGATATTGTGAACTAATGGTAGAACTTGGAGAGGTAACATAATTGAAGAATAATAAAATATAAAGGTTTCCGAAAACCAGCTATCATGGCAAAGATGGGGAGGCAATAAATGGGTCCAAAGTCCTGAAAAAAGTAATCTTGTTCCAATTAGCTTATTTTTAATATATGCAAACTAAAGGATAGCTCATTCCTTATTTAACCTCTTGTCAAATTTATTTTTATTGGAAGAAAACTTAAACTAATTTCAAATATGACTATTTCTCAAAATAAAATGATCAGGTTAAATGTCTTTCTGCTTTCTTCTAGTGGGACAAAGCTCTCTCAGTTGCACCTGGTGTATCAATGAAATATTGGAGGAAGTTAATGCAAAGGTAAATTAATAAAAATATGATGGTGAATTGTAGCTTCAGTCCGTAAAAGTACACAGACAATTAGGAAGGATGAATCCTAATATCAGTTATACTTGTCTTTTGTTACAGCCCTCTAATTATGTTCCTTTTTGTTCAGTAAGCTTTGGGACGGAACTGTGGAGGATTTCAACAACTTTGTGTAGAAGAATCAAAGGGTTGAACTTAAATTGCAAATTTAACTGTAAACTCTTTAATGCAGTATCCAAAGTTTGTAAGTCTGCGAAGGCAGATGGGTTTCAGTTAACTTTATATGGCTTCATCTAACACCTACACTATAGTGATAAGTTTGGTTATTTCTTATATATGTAGATCTTTCTTGTTAATTTATTCTTTGTTTAATCAGGAGAGCTGATCAGTTAATTCAGGAAGAAAATGATGATGTCATCCCATACTGTATAGCTACTGGAGATGTGAAGAAGCTGGTTTCTTTCTTTACTTCGAAAGGTCAGCTTAAAGAGGCTCTTCTTGTTGCACAGGTATTAAATTACTATGTGTATCAGTGGGGTAGATTTATTTAGCTATTAGCTTATAACTCTCAATATGACAAGCATATTTAAAAGACTAGCTCTGTTCACTTTTGAAAAATAGCTGAATAATGATACCCTAGTCTTTCATATTGTATTGACCAGTTTCTATTAGAAATTATAAGAAGGAACTTCATGTTTACAGATTTAAAGCCCTATTCTTCTAAACTGCAATCAAATGACTATAATGAAAATTTGACGCTGATTTCAATTGAAATAAAACCTGATGTTCAACAGGCGGTATTGCCCTTAACATCAAAGACATGTAGGATTTAATTTCTCTTGCATTTCAACTGAGAATTGTCTGTCTGAATGTTTTACCTGAATAGCTGAATAATGTAAGAATGGAACTTGGATACATGCTTAGATTTAACAAGTTATAAAGTTGTAGCCTTAAATCAAATTAAAGCTTTAGAAAGATCTTAATTTTTCTTGTAAGAGAGATTGCAGAGGGATATTACAATTCATACAATGATCTTTGTCTCAAAGGTTTAATCAGATGATATTAAGTAACAAAATACCAGGAATTGCTTTCCTTTTTAACTCAGACCTGAGGTTTAATGATTTCATCCCAGCTACAGCTAGAAGTATATGAAAGAATTTTACAGAATCAATTAGGTTGGAAAAGATCTTTGAGGTTGAGTCCAACCCTTAACCAAACACCACCTTGTCAGATGATTTAATTTTAACCCACACTGATCTCTTTGTATTTAACATTAGAAATAAATTATTTCCAGGCACAGATAAGTTCACCTTATGCCACTATCTGCCACTATGTGCCAAACTTTTCCAATTTCCTGGCATACCTGCTGAGAAGGATCTATAGACTTCATCCTTCACTCACAGGTCTATTGCTTCTCTAGAATTTCTTGTATGGGTGGATAAAAGTAGGCTAAGATTTAGCTATGAATAAGTTCATTAGTTTCAACATTTAAACATTTGTCATAACTGAGCTTCCAGGAGGACTTTTATAGATGATAGGTCATTTTTGTAGTTGCTAAAAAAATTCTATTTCATCTTCAGTTTGAATTGTGCATTAATTAATCTGTTTTTTATTTACTTCCAGGCAGCTTGTGAAGGAAATATACAAATGTTACCAACCTCCACAACAAGCAGATCTTCAAATTCTGGCGGAAATGATACAGATGATTATAATGAGTAAATTGGACTAGTTTATATTTAAACCTCAGTTTAGTGCAGAATGGAAAGTCATTAGGGGAGATAAAGCTTAGTGGTTTACTTTGGCATCAGCAATTTAGAATGAAACAAAATATTGCTTCTTCCAGTGCATAGTTAATAGAGTTACTAACTGCCTGTACACTGATTTCCCTGTTGTTACTCCCCTTGGTGCAAAATGGATTTTTCATTTGCATGTATTATAATTATAAATGTCCTTTTCACTTGCTTGATTTTAGTATGCATTCCCATGCACTTACAATATATAGCATATTAACTTAAAACTTTTGGTAAGTAGAGTAAGATTTAGCATTAACAAGTATCTGTTATCCCCTATTATCATCTGTTCCTGAAGCTTTGCTCTTTGTCACCAGTGGATTCTGACAGTGCACACTGAAAATCAAACTGAGAGAGAGTAGTTTTAGATTAGATATTGGGAAAAAATTCTTTACTGTGGGAGTGCTGGGGCAGTGGACCAGGTTGCCTAGAGAACTTGTGGAAGTATTTAAGGCTAGATTGGGTGGGGCTCTGAGTAACCTGGTCTAAGGGAATGTGTCCCTCCCCATGGCAGGAGGTTGGAACTAGATGATCTGTAAGGCCCCTTCCAGCCCAGGCTATTCTGTGATTCTGTGATTTTTGTTGTCCATGCCCTCACAAAAAACAAAGCATGTACTTCTTGTTTAGAGCAGTTCTCAAAAACTTGAATTATATTGTCAAGTTATAGGCATAGTTACAAAAGCAGTTCAGAGGCTGCATAGTTACTTCATTTTCATGTGCAATTTTTCAGCAATTAGAGAAATATTTGTGCAGAGGTTACAGATATAGATTGGATATCCAAATATTTGATTTTTCTTCTGTAAGTCTGAAGAGACATTTTCATACTAATGTGGATTTTCGGAAACTGAGACCTCTGAGTGTACACCAACATAAGTAGTGGATGAAACTCAGATCACGTTTTTCAAGCTAGTCATGTCATTATCTGTAAGTCAAATATAGCAATTTTTAGGATAGAGAAAGAAATTAAGTGAATTTTACAAAAATAAGAGCCTAAGAACACCAGCCATAATGTGACCTTGCAGAATCCATGTTTTGTTCTTGCAGGCTCCTGCACAAGGTCAGTAAAGAACTGGCAGATTGGTATTTCCAGGATGGCCATGCAGTGCTTGCAGCATGTTGTCATCTGGCTGTTGAAAATATAGAGGTAACCATTTTCTCTCTTTAACTATGAAAAAGCCCACTGGACTTCCTTTCTCCACATGCATTTTAAAATGTATACATCACATTCCAAAATTTTAATTATACTTGATATTTTATTTTTATGTTTGTCTGATACTTACATTTATGCAGAGTTAGGTCCTTACAGTATTAAAGGTAGTAGCAAAACTCCCTTGATTCTATTAAATCAAAGGTTTTTCTCATGCACGGAATGTAATATGTTGTTGTTGAATTGTATATGCAGTATTTTGTTATATTAGAAAATATAAGGTCCTTAAGTACCTTCTGTAACACCTAAATGTTACTGTTTACTTTTTATGATGACTCAAAATACCCATTCCAAACTGGAAGTTATTGTTCTACAGAAGATGTAATCTCTGCCATAAAGAATTCACAGTCTAAATGAAAAAGTAAATAGGAAAAAATCCACCCCTCAATACAGAAATAAAACTGCCATGTAGGAAACATTTTCTTAGATTTTTCGTTTTGTTTGTAGTTTTACAAATTGTTTCTTTTCCTTGTTCTCTCTGGATTTTGTTGGTGCTGACTTAACATGTTTTCCTCATCTGTCCCCCTAAATGAGTATAATTCCATCGATATTATCTGTTCAGAGAGAAATCGAGAATTGCTTAATGCCTGTATTTCAAAATAGGTATATTCCAAGTTCTTGTGTAGTCTCTTACTGTTTGCCATTCTGCTAAGTCTATCAGCAACTCTGGTTGCCCACAGAATGTAAGAACAGGAGAATCCTTCCTGGTTTTGAGTCTCTCTTCACTGAAAGAGATAGGAAATATATACACTGAAAACTAGTGTCATTACTTAAGATTAGATGGAATTCCTATCATGCCTTTTAGGTATCATATTTATGTAATCTCTTTGGTTGTATAAAGGAAGATTCCGCTAAAGGAAATCTGTTTGGTTATTTAAAAACTGATTGAGATATGGTGCATGATTATTTACTCATGCAAGAGACCCTAATTATATAAAATTTACTTTAATTATTGCATATTTTTTTCCTTCTGTATAAAGTATTCCCATAAATTAATGTCATATGCTCAACATGGTGAATCCCAAAAATGCTTATGATATAATTTTTTCACTGAACAAGCTTGCGATGGCAAACCTCATTCGTGGAAATGAACTGGAGCTGGCAATCAGTGTGGGTACTGTCTTAGGAGAAAGTGCAGCGCAAGCAACACATTATGCCCTAGAATTACTAGCAAGAAAATGTATGGCAGTAACAACATGGTAAGAATTTCTTAATTCAAAGAATATTTTTATTAATTTTTTTTTCCCCTGACAAAAAAAAAAAAAAAAAAGGCATGTCATTCTGAAGCTTCTGTGGAGACCAAACCACTATGGGTAGGTAGAATGAGAATTGCTGCATGAATAAGGATTGCTCTATTGAACCTTTGAGGTACAAGGCATGAAAATGTTCTGCTTTAATCTCAAAATATGTTATGTATGCACTGTAAATAAGAAAAGAGTCATTGTCAAACAGAGTATGAAAACCACTAAAAAAAAGCCCCTAGCCACTTGGGCAATAGATAGTATATGCATTCCTAGTCTGTACTGAGTAAAAATAACTGCTTCAGACAAGTAAGGCTGGAATCGAATTAAAAAGTCAAAAGGAACAGAAGCTCAGGTAGGATCTGTGAAGTGTTTTTTAAGTACTTGTTTGAAAAATAAAAAAGCTAAGAGTCTGTGGAGTTATTTTTTATTGGTATTAGGAATACAAGACAGCTGAAAAGATTTAGGGATGAAACAGGATTACTATTTAATTCTGCAGAAGTAATTTGTCTGTTGCATATAGGGGAAATATTCTCTGCTAAATTTTCTTTTCCTCTTTATAGTGGTTTTACTTTGAAGAATACATCTTCTTGTTTTTTATCTACCAGTGAAAAGGTATATTTGGCAGCTGTATAGGTATTTCATAATTAACATTCCACAGAAAATGCATACTTAAACAGATACTGCAATTAAGGATCAGTTAGTGCTAAAGTATGTAGAGGTAGCCTGAGAGAAACATAGTGGAACTCCTCTCTCTAGAGCATTTAGCCTGCCTTAGACAATGAAGCATTGTAGAAAAAGGTAAAATAAGAAATTGACGGCTTGCTACTTTCATATTGCAATGATTTAGCAGGTCTGCAATGCACCAGTTCTAACCAGGTTGTTTTGGCAACTCCATCTGCAGCTTTTAAAGTCTCTGATACTCCTTTCTTTGATCTCCCTGCCTTCATTATAAGGGAAGATTTTCATGTAGCCCCCAATAGGAAGCACTGGAGGTGGAGTTAAGAAGAAGTGTATAATTTCTCCAGTTCCGTAATAAAAACTTGTTCTGATCTCAGGGCTGTAACAGGTATTTATAATAGTATGGCATTTATGTTTATGTACATAAAGCTTTTGCAATCTTATGGCATATGCTAAGGCATACATTGGTATATGTGATAAAATTTTTAAATGGTGTACTGCATACTGCCCAGGTACAGATCTGGATTTCTTATTGCGTTCCATGTGCTATACTGAACCCCTGTTACAGCTAGACCCTGCAATCCTGGGTTCTGATTTTCAGCCATTACAGCATGTTTTTTCTATTCTGTAAGAAAGATCAGGTATTCATGAATCTCTTCATACTTTGTAATAAAGAGACACTGACACAGCATAATACCTCTTGGTTAACTGCATTTATATGATCATGTATGGGGAAGCTGGGGTTCAAGGTCTCTGATATTTGAAT
>VWZD01010114.1:77244-91333 GCA_013396695.1 Sakesphorus luctuosus | reverse complement strand
TATTTATAAAACTTTTTTTTTTTTTAAACAAAAGCTTTTTAAAGGAACAAACAGCAAATTTATTGAAATTATTTAACTATGCTACTATGTATATCTGAAGTACTAGTTTTCTTTTTACATTTTGTATTAGTTACAAACATGCATATAGTACGACAGACCAGAAGTAAATACCTGTGCATATATATTTTTATTTACTAAATCTGTACTCAAATGGAAAAACAGTTATGGCAAGAGAATACTAAGAATATTTAAACTTTAAAGCTGTGTATAGTATGGAATTTCATTATAATTTAATTATAAGGAAAATATNTAGAGTATTATTACAGGGTTTCTGGTGTAAGAATAAATTAGAGTGGAGGAGTGGCGGGGGAGAGTAATGCTTAGCTGTTTTGTAACCTAAAACATTTTTGTACGTACTTGGATCCTGTAACAGAATGTTTTACTTTCTATGGGTATTCTTTGGAAAATGATTTCCCCTTGTTTAACTCCATGGAGCTTGGAGAAGAAGAATTGGGATTCAGAAATTAAAATTCTTATTTTTTGAAATAATCTTCCATCAGTCAGTATCTGGTATGTTGCTTCTGTCAAATGAAAGACTAGCTCTCTTCTAGCACATAAATTGTATAACCTGATATATAAAGATTGCTAATGCAGAGGTGCCGAGCAATGGTAAGAACTGAACATGCAGCCCCATTACTAGTGATTTGTATCTGGAGGATTGACTCAATTTCCATTCTACTGTATTTAAAATCTTTTGATGTATCATAAGGATTTTTACCAATAATTCACAGTTTAAATATCTTACAATATGTAGTATAACTGCATCAATTTGTTGCACATAAATTGTGCCTTAACATAGAATCTTGGGCAAGTTACTCCCTCTTTAAATTAGAGAGTGAGGATTAGGAATTTTTTCATTGCTAAAATACAAAAACTAAGTCAAAGGGCGTTTTATATATTCAGGATCCACCAGGTAACAGTCATTGTGAATAACATGAGGTTGCATTTTCCTTAAAGTTGTTTGTACCTCGTGTTGAGTGAAGGGCATATAGAAAAGGTTGTAATTATGTCTACTACTGCAGCTGTGGTTGCAACTGTCAAACTATGAATTCATCATTTTCAAAATAAATTTCAGATTGTTTGCTAATATGTGACCTAAATGTCTGGCACAGCAAGTCAAATACAGATACTTCTCCCTCAATATTAAAGAATAATTAGTCTCAAATGCTTGTTTGGCTCTTCTCTATATGTTGTATTTCCATTTGAATGATGAAATATATCAAGCTATACACTAGTGCTTTCCAATTGCTATTAAACCTCAGTTGAATTTAACATCATTTTATCCCTACAAAACCAAATCTATTGAAAAATCTGTCCAGCATTACTGACATGTTTATAAGCTTCCCAAACAGCCTCACTGGCATCTGCCATCTGAGATACAAGATATAATACTTAAATCCACGCCATTGGACTTCTTCATTGAGTAAAATACTTTAAATCCAGAATTACAACAATTTAAGATTACACTAATGCAAGAAACTCACTTCATTCTTGACACAGAAAACAAAGAGTGTAGATACCTTTCTCAGAACAGGCATGAGGTTTTATTAAAAACTTGAAGCTTACACATTTATGTAGGAAGGAAATGAAATCCAGGATCATCTTTGCTCTAGATAAATGTTACAGGGGCCATGGAGCAGGAAGCAGATTCACCACAGCAGTGCTGAAGACCAGTATGCATTTGCACATAAGTCAGAAACTTTCTGATTTGGTGAAAATTTCACGTACAGCCGTTCTGTCTTGTGACTTTTCCTCACATGTTGTTATACCCTGTGCAGGGCTGCCCACGGCATGGCTGCAGTGAGGTCTGGGCTGGGCAAGGTAGGGCCGAGTGGCCCCCTCAGCGTGGTACCTCCTGTTGTCTCCAGAGCGCTTTTTCAAGCATGTCTGAAGGATTTCATTATTGGATTTCTTTCCAGAATTGACGCATATGACACTATGCTTTTAATTTTCTTCTTTTTTTTTAATGAAAGTGTCTTATGATACTTTTTTAGTGGTATAACAGTTTATATAATGAGCTATTTATTCCAGCCTGTAAAGAATGCTCCTTCTAAACTAGGGTGTGCTGTAGTAGTCTTTAACAGTGCTCTGACCTGGGTCAATATTTGCTTCAGAACCTGTATTTTAATACATAATTTAACAAATATTTCATAGTAAGAATAGGGCACTCACAGCATGAGAAGAGTAACAAACCTGTTTCGTTTAATTTCTGGGTAAACCAAGGATCAGTTTTGGAAGGGATTTTACCAAATAGTAATGTCAGGTAGTTCATTGCTGTGTGTTTTTGGTATGTGGCATTGGCATGCTGAGATCTGCCTGAGAATGTGTTCCAGTGCATAGTCCTGCCAGGGCAACAAAATGCACTCCCTATTTTTGTTTGCCCTTGTTACGTTGTAACAGAAGTGATGCCCCATCCCACTTGGCTCAGCTTGCCAAAATAATTCACATTTTCATGTAATTATTTGGTAGCAGAAGATTAAAGTTTAGGTTGAGAACTACATCTCACACAAGATTAAAGTCATAATATTACCACAAGCCCATTTCTTTCAACTAGTCTACCATTCTGTAGAATTGCAGAAAAAGCAGTACCAAATCCCTGTAAACTACAAAGATGGTCTTGTTTGCTCTTTAGATGGTGCCAAGGATCAGTGGGAATGGTGGGAATAGACACTGCAAATGCCACAAGAGCAGGGACACACCTATTTACAGTGAGATGGCTTGGACTCTGATGTGACTGTTAGCAAAACTTCTAACATTATCTAGCTGAGTTTTGAACAGGTGTTTTGCAGAATAGCCATGCTTGCTCAGAACTGTTGTTACTGTATGGAACATGAGAGCTTATTTTGACACACTGAGTCAAACTTGAAAACCTGAAGGTAAGGATCTAAATTATCTCATTCTGCATAGAGAAGTTCAGCATGCCATGGTTGGCTCGGCAGTTGGAAGTTGGCTTGTTTGTCGAGGTAATACACAGTAATGGTATTGTGCATAAAAGCACAAATTGAGGGTTTCTGGACCAAACCCAAACCCACCTGATTCGCTCCATTACAGTCTGTGTGTTACTGACTCCCAGGCAGCCCTTGTACTTGCCTTTGACTTTACAGGGACTTCAGAAGAGACCCCTAACTAGAGTTTTTGCAGGGAACAGAAGCAAATTAAGATTATTTAACAAGGGCAAGTGCCAGACAGCTGCATTTTTTATTAGGCAGATATAATTTAGCAACTGAGTAAGCATTCCTCTTGGTGAAAGCTTCCTCTATAGTTAGTTCCTCACTTAGTATCTTTCCAGTAGGAACAAAAATACTGAAAGGAGTCACTGAAAAGAAATGGAACAGGGTGAATCACTAAGGGCAAGTGGCAAATTTTCAGGTGTTCCTGCATCGGTGTGCAGGAATTGAGTATCAGTCACCGAGAAAGTAATATGTTCTCAAAGGAACATCAAATGAGAAGACGGAAAGGAGAAGCACTGCATTTCAGTGCTGTCAGATCACTTTCTTGGCAAGACTGGCAATCCTCAGAATGCAAGGGCATGGAGTGAAGAAGAAATCCTTGGGGTTTTCTAATGTCTCTTGTGTCAGCACTCCTTCTCTGTCTAGAGTTGAACAATAAAATTTCAACCAGCACAGAAGAGCCTGCTAAAGCATTCTGGGATTTTGCAAAATGATTTTTGGAGCTGGAAAATTGTTTATAAACCAGACAGCAAGGAATTGATGTCCTTTCATGAGCAGTACCCATCCTGATTCAGAGAACTGATGTATTTATAGAACCTTGCATTCAACCTCCTGAACTCGAGCTTCAAGATTCAATATCCACATCCCCACAATATGCCTTTAGAAACCTCACAGATATACTGCATGTTAAAATATGCTTTTCTCTGAGAAAAATATGCCCGTGAGTTGTGATACAGCATTGTTAAGAAAAGATAAGGAAAGAGCCCATGCAATTTTGTTTTACAAGAGGAGATCAAAAGTGTCTCAGCATTAAGGCTTTTAAGAAATATTCCTCTGGAATTTTTAAACTTACTAATTGTACCAATAAACAGATTCATGTTCACAGGAGCTTAATTCCAATTCACAGCACAGGCAGTGAGGAAGAATAAAGGAAGTTTTTCACAGTGATTAATAAATTGCCTACATAAAGAAAAAAAGTTGACATCCAATCATTTTATTTTTATCAATGTATATCGTGCATCTATCACCAAGTATTTTTAGATACATGAACAACAGAAATTTAAAAACACATAAAATACTGACTCCAAATGGACAAACTTAACAAATAATAATGAAGAAACCCTTTGTCGTTCAGGTGTGTCAAAGAGATTTTAAAAATAAAACACAATTAAAATTAACAGCACTAAAGCTATTAAATATTAAGGTAAAGCTATATAATCATGTCTCAGAGTATCAGCACACTTACTCAATTCAGCTTTATTAGCACCTTGGTACTAGTTGCTGAATGGCTCCCAATTACTATTACATTACCAACACCAGATGTCAAAGATACAATTTTTTTAAGCAATATGCAAAAGGCTCTTTTTCCGCCCAGCAGTTCTTTAGATAAAATGTACAATAAACAGAGAGATGAAAAAGTACTTGCTATTTTAAGTTTCTAACACTTAATTACTATGTTATCTGTACTGTAAGAAATTCTTCAATATTGTTGGCAACTGGAGTTGTGGAACAAGATGCAGTCTAGCTCTTCCTATGTAATTTCGGATACATAGTCGACAGAGCTGACAAAGAGAAGATGGTGTGGCTGCAAACAACAGAAAGGAGTTTAATTGCACAACTATAAAAGCCAGGACTTTGTCTTACAACAGTCTTGCACAGTAATGAGTTTTCTTAAAAAAAAGGTCACATTTTGAAAATTTGGCCTTTTTCTTATTTCCTTGTCCTTCATTGCCTTTCTGCCCTCAAAGACTGGTGCTACTGAAATACTGAAAAAAAAAGTAAGGTCAGTGTTTTTAAATTAAAAACCCGCTCCCAGAAAATAGGTGATGTCAATAACTTTAAAAACTGCTGGGTGAGGGTTTTTTGTTTTTCTTTTTTTTATTATTCAGAGAACAGATGACATACCTGCTACAGCAGTACAAGCTGCACTACGGATGCATCACTGCAACACGAATAAGCAGGCAAAATACCCTGAGATCCTGGATCATGTTTAGTGATCTTACTAGCTCATGCTAATGCCTTTATCCTTCTGCCCCCCACTCCCTCAGAATCAACATTGCTGTTTTCTCTGGACAATAAAAAACTCATATGTGTTTCATGCCAAGTATTTTTTTTGACATTTGCTCTGACTTTCAAGAATACTACTCATCTGGGTAAATTTTTTGAAACCTACAGTGTTTAAAGGGGTTTTGCTAATAGCATTCAGACTACAGATCTGTTTTCTTGAGGAAAACTTGAATCATTTTTACTCATCAGTTCACCTCTAAAGAGATGCCCATAGTTAATGAAATAGTTTCTCTTGTGGCTTATTTTTACATTATACATAAGTCAGTCTGGACAAATCCAGTTCCCTTAGGGATATTCTCTCTCTCTCCAAGGCAACAGACCTTTAAGAGTTTTGAGGGACTCTTAAATGTCAACTCCTATTTCTCAGGTTCTTACAATTTCATAAAGAAAATTTAGAAAATGAAACTTTTTATGCTTTTTGGTCACAATCAAAATAAAGTCCTTTATATGCACTTAAAATATATTTTTACAAATATTGTGACAGCTGACCAGAATGAAATATATTTTTATTCTGAAATTTAAATACTGTTTCTTTTTAACAAGGTCTGTAACAGTCAATAAAAATGTAGCTTTAATGTCGACTTGTGTAAACACCCAACAAACATAAGATTATACTTTTTTGGATTGTATAAATTCTGATGCTGCTTGGTCAATGGGCTCTGGCCTGTGACTAAATATTCCTGAGTATTTTTATAGTTGAAAAAGAAATTACCCAAATGCTAATTTATTAATTTCATAAATCACAATGTAGCTTCTATAACATGGGTAGTTTAAGTTGTTGCGTTGTGGGGTTTTTGTGTGGGTTTGGGATTTGTTTAATAATACAGTTGGAAAAACACAGATGTAAAACTTACATTCATGGAAGAGCAGCAGTCTTTCCACTAAACTGCTTGGAGCAGCTAAATCAACAGGCCTCTCAAAATCTGAATTTTTGGCATTTATGTCTGCCCCAAATTCAAGGAGTAAGTTTACGATCTCTGTACTAGAATGCTGGGCAGCAGCATGGAGTGGAGTTTGCAAATGCTTTCCTTTCTGCACATTGGCACCTGGTGGGTAGATGCACATAAAGAGACATCAGAAGAGATTGTCATTGAGTAAAGATGAGGCTACAAAAAAAACAAAAACTCTCAATGTCCTAGAATGCAACAGTGCATTTAGCCACTGTATTAATTCTATTGCATAGAACTATAGCTAATCATATCAATAGGCTTTTTTTATCTTATGTTTTGTTACCTAAGTACAACCAGATAAACAGAAAAATCAAATCAGGTCACATGAGCATCACTGTTGCCCTAATTATAAAAAGTATTTTTCGTACACATTTAAGAAAATTTGCACTACATAAAAATTATTCTTTCCTCATTTTTGAAAAAAAAATCACTGAAGTTTTGTATGTATATATTCATAAGTACACCAACTCAACAAGGAATGCAACTATGATGCTTTATAGTTTTTCATGTGTTGAAGCTGGCAAAGGGTTTGAAATAGACTCCCATCCCATCCAACCTTGATCAAGGATTTTTTTATAAAGGACTTAATTTAAAGTGTCAAGAAAGTTAATAGGGGGAAAAAAACCCATACCATTAATTCTCCCAGCCCATTGAATTCTAATTATTACACTTTTGTCTTAATAAGGAATTGTTAACTTAAAATGGATTAAATTATTGTAGAATAATGCATTCACATTCAAGAAAAATATCCATACAAGAGTTAAACCAAACTAGCCAGTTTAGAAGAATTTCCCTTACAGGCAAGGTTTATTACCCTAAAACTAAATTTGCCCCAACAGTTTTCTAGACTATTCTAGCAGAAGAGAAACCCTGACTTCTTAAGAGAGATTTACTGATCTTGTGAGACCAAAAATTAGCTTCTGTACCAACTTTACTCCCCGAATCAACACTTTTTGACTTTTAAATTCCCATTTGGGCAAAATAACTTAATGATGTCACAGGCCTAGCAATTAGATTTGAAGCCAGACTAACTCACTGGTCTCAATATTAACAATTTGAGAATACTTCCGCAGTACTGTTTTCTTGCTTATTTCACTGTCTATTTGCTTTTCAACTTTAATTCATTCTCATAAACCAATAAAATATAAAAAAAATTAGACAAATATGTAGTTATTTGTAGTCTTGATTTACATGGGCAAATGTAGAATATGCCCTTCTACCACTCCTTCTTATTTATGGTACTATTTGAATCCAAAAATACGCTAATATTATACTTTTACTGTTCTTAAACATAAAAATTCTTGACATAGGATAATTAATCATCCAAGGAGACTGCCTCAATGCGAAGCAATTTAACTGTTTGTTTAAGTTCTAAATACAGCATGCAATCAACTAGGAAAACAATTCCGGTGCAGTGATAGCAAGGCTGAATTATTCATATATATATTTTCGTTCACTGTGCCGCAGGACATGAAAGCCCTGTCTGTCATTACCTGAAACATAGCAAATGATCCTGTAGCTATGCGCCGTTTTGCTGGACTTGTGCTGAAACAGAGCGAGCCTCCAACATGTCTTTCCCATTGATTAAATAAATAATGAAATTTAGGAAATTTTGAAATCTAGGATGAAATGCCTTTTACTTCACCTCTTCCCTCAGGAACTCAGCCTCTCTGCCTTGTGAAAAGATCAATTAAAATATTCTGAAGAATGAGAAAGAGTGGGACTACATTGCTAAAATAGCTCTGTTGAAATTTCAATGATTACTATATAAAATTCCTTTCTCAAAGCTGATTTTTTACCCTTATTTTTCCTACAGAAAATGAACAGCTACAAAGCTGTAATAGGTGCTAAAAATGTTGAACATCCATTCTTACTGGTCTTGCTTCCTTTTTCACTCATATGCTCACTATAACACCAAAAAATGAAAGATATAGGAATTTGTTATAAAAAAACCATGCATTACAGCATAAAATTTGAAGTAGAGCCCTGCAAGCAAGTATTCTAACTCCACTGACTGAGCGGAGCTGACTTTAAAGGCGAGTACAGTATGCTTATTTTACAGAGTAGTAATAGTTGTGTTTAAATCGTGACATACCTGCATAAAGAAGCTTTCTAATACAATGGATCTGCTGTGAAACACAAGCTACGTACAGAGGTGTTCCTAAATGTGGAAGGTCTTGGTCAACGTCTATACCCCAGGATATCAGTACCTCCAGACATTCGCTGTGACCTGTCAATATAAAGAACAACAGGGTTTGCTCTCTTCAATAAGCAGTCTCATAGACAAAACTGCACATATTCCTTAATGCTGTTAGTAAGACATTGGTCCACTGCTCCATGTTTATGCAGCAGGTAATTTCTTACCTCTGCTGGCTGCTTCATGAGTTGGCGATGGCAGACAAGACTCCCACTGGGCTTTGGCACCGTACTGTAACAGGAGCTCAGCACATGCTGCACTGCCTCTTGAACAGGCATTAAATAAAGGTGTCACTCCATCAATTGTTGTGGCATTTACCTAGAATATATAAAGTCTATTTAAGAACAGAATTGAAAGAAAGGTAGACTTTTAAACAGGAAATAGTTAGAAATTGCATTAAAATACCAAAAACAATCACTAGCTAGAATAACAGCTTAACTGACCAGTCCTTGTGCTACTGTCTTCCTCAAACCAGTCCTCTCAGTTGAAATTAGTTTACTTATATTCTTGTTAAACTACGTTGAATAAACCAAAATATACCAGGAATACTAAAGAGCACACATTGACATTTGGGTAGTAAACAATTTTCAAAAGTCATTGCACTGATCTTGTTTCAGTGACACAGAAAATCTACACTTTGATAGCAACAGGTTAACAAGGACCTTCTCTCCACAGCTCTGGCAAGTCCTTATTAAATATGACAGTTATTTGTCATTGTCTTCTGTAGTTTTAGTCTCCATGTTGGAATGATATTTTACAGTATGGTGGCAAAGCTAATAGCATAGGCTCACTGTTTTATACCAACCTCATCACCTCACTGGTTAACTGAGTATTTCCAGTGTGAGAGAATGAGAGAAACTAGGCAAGTTTGTGAAGGCTAATAATGCTAAAGGAAGGAGCACAGGTGTTAGAAGAGGGCTCCTTCCAGGACTCTGAGCTATCCTCTTTCATGAACCCCCAAACCCACCAAAACAATTACAAGTACTAAAAAGAAATCAGGTGTGAAAATGAACAGTTTTATGTAAAGTGTCTATAGTTTTCTACCTTTAGAATCCTTGTGCTAGCTAAAATGGAGAGGAATTGTTTTTCAAAAAATCTGTTTGGGATTTTTTTTGTAATAAAATAAACATATTCTAAATGGTTTTTAAACCTGAATTATAACGACAGTAAGTATTTCCATTACAAAGATCAGAGACTTGGAAAGCTATGCATTTGAAGTCTGATGTCAGCGAACTTGTAGTGAAAGTGATCTATAAAAATCCCATTTTTGTTTGGGGATAAAAGATAAGACAACCTATGTCAGTACAGAAAAGAGGCAGTGCTTTTTTTGTACTCAGACCAAAAAAATTTAAGAACACAGTGCAGTGTGACAACAGATATTCTGAAGATTAAAAGAACAGTCTCCTGAGAGCCACTCAAAACAAAAGAAACCCAATAAAGGAGAGGAATGCATTCCACATTTTTAGAAGAGAAATAACACATGAATACTGCTAACAGATTCTCTCCAATTCATTACTCTCTCTCAGTTTCTGCCCATCACTTTCCTTTGCTAGTTTTCAGATGGCAGCTCATTGTAATTAAATGAGATGAACACAACCCACAGGATGAGTAGAGAGAAATACCAATTAAAAATAAAAATCAACGAATATACCCTTTTCAGTTAGACCACAATTAGCATTGGACTTTATAGTAAAAACAAATAAAAAACCAAAGCCTTACATTTGCTCCTGCTTCAAGGAGGATTCTTGCACATCCTACATGATCTCCCAGGCAGGCTTCATGAAGTGGAGTTACTTGGTCAATTGTTAGTGTGTCTACATTGTAGCCCTAAAAGAGATGTGAATGACATTTAAAGATCATACAAAAGCTATTAAGAGTCGTTCCCTCACACTGCTGTTAATATGAATAGTTTACAATAACGTAGATAAGCTTAAAACTTAACTTGCAAAAGTAAATCCTCACTGAGCATATAGAGTCTTTCATCAATCAGTGTACAACAGAATAAAAGTTTTTTTTTTTTTAATAAGAAATATTCCAATTAGTTATATGGACAAAACTTTAACTGTGAGGACAATGAAACCTTGGGACAGGAGTTCACAGACATTGGTGCATCTCCACTCTTGGTGATCTTTAGAACACAATGAGGACCTAAGTCTAAACTCTCATGGTTTGGATGATTCTCTGATTTAAGGTTTGAAATATCCAAATCCATGAATTTTAGCAAGGAAAACATTTAGTGGATTGATAAAATCATCAAGCCCTTGAAATTTTTTGCAGTACATGTTGCTTGATTCTTAAGAACTAATAATTTTATCTATTTGTGTTCAAGAAATGGGATCTGTAATATAATTATCCAATATTAAAACAGCTGATAGGACAATACTGTACTATTAAATTTAGCAATTTACAGCCTCTCCCTTGGCTATTAACAAAATATTATTTTTATTTTAATTACAACTATGCAAAACCTATAATCTTTCAGTGATTCTTTCTGTTAACTAGTATCTTCCTGGAGTACAAATCCTGTGAGGAGCAGCTGAAGGAGCAGGGGTTGGTCAGACTGGAGGAGGCTCAGGGGAGACCTTATGGCTCTCTACAACTGCCTGAAAGTTGTAGTGAGGTGGGGCTGGTCTCTTTTCCCAAGCAATAAGCAGTAGAACAAGAGGGCACAGCCTTAAGCAGCGCCAGGGGAGGTTTAGGTTGGACATTAGGAAGAAGTTCCTTACAGAGTGATCGGACATTGGAATGGGCTGCCCAGGGAGGTCGTGGAGTCACTGCCCCTGGAGGTGTTTAAGGAAAAACTGGATGTGGCACTTGGTGCCATGGTCCAGTAGGCAGGGTGGTGTTCAGTCAAAGATTGAGCTTAACGATCCCAGGGGTCTTTTCCAACTTAGATGATTCTGTGATTTTGTGATTCCTGACTAGCTCTGTTTACCCAAGGTCTTAAAGCAGAGGAGCTACCTTGATTTATAGCATGCAAGAGGGGAAGACATACATTTAGACACAACTTGGGGAAGTTTTGCTTCTTTTTTGGGGGGGAGGTTAAAACTAACAGAGGAAATGTTTCAAATACTTATACATTTTAATATGAAAAATTCCTACATGTGTATTGCTTTGAAAATTTCAAGTCAAGAAATGCAAAGAAAGCATACTAAATCTGCATTAATAATCTATGCTGAGAAATTAGGTAATATTAAAAATAAAAGCAATTGTAAGAACACAGCCTTCACCTGTGACAATAAAGTCTTTAGAGAAAGAAGACGTCCTTGACTGGCTGCCTCATGCAAAGGTGAGCGATCTGCCCAAGAACCTATATAATAACAACATTTATTAATAAACCATATGAATTATAAGGGGTTTGGAATGCACAGAGCAAAGCAGAAAGTATTATGCACAGAATGAAGTCAATTGTTCTATGAAATTAATTTTTCCTCGTTAGAGACTATATTTCAAATGATCAATTTCTAAACAATAAAAACGGCTTTATTATTAATGGTAAACATATCTAATAAATGATTATGTGGTACAGAGAAAAAACATTGAGATATTGATTTCAGTAATTTGATTTAATAGATTCATCAATTACCATATTTTCTACTTCTATTTTTGCGTTGTTTATTTTTAATACTAGTAACATAACTTATTTTTGTAGGTGGTATATAAACATTATTTGAACTTAAACCAGACAAAATCCTGCCTGAAGAAGTCAGGAAGAAGCTGATGCATATGAAAATCCTTTTGTGTGATGAGATTAATTTGAAGTTACTACACAAGTGCAAGAAGAGAAATACAGCAAAACCACACTAAAACAATTACTTCAGTAGAAATAAAATATTAATTTCTAATTCCATAAGCTATTAGACCTAAAAACAATTAGATATGCTTACTGTAAAAGTTGGCATTTATTTTTATGCCTTTATCACTCCTGAAAAAGAAAGGAGAAAAACAAAACAGAAACCCAACAACAACCCTGTCTTCACACACATACCCTCCCTGTAACTCCCAGCTCAGGTTCCAAAGTAATCCTGCAGCTCTTGATGAAGGACCCACCCTTTCCTCTAGAAGACCAGACAGTGACAGGTCCCTTCTAGCCATTCAGGGTTGCAGGCATAGCTGATACTGACTTATTGCATGAATTTTGCAAATGGAGTTTTGACAGACTGTATAAGGAAGAACCATCTTCAAAATGTATTATGAATTACCAGTATTTATTCCTGTAAGAAGAAAATCACTGGAACTGTAAAATACTAATACAATCCTGTGAGTTATACCACGCCCTCCAAAATCCCAGAAGAACCACGGAGAGAATTAACTAAGTATGATGAACTGGTAACATCAGCAGATGAATCTTCAGTGCATAAAGGTATTTATTTGACTTTGTCCCTTGCAGTGGACAGGAACTGCCTACAGAGCCAGTTAGTGCATTCCAGTGACAAGGCAATGGATCTTAAATGAGAAGGCTATTGCTCAATCACTGGCAATTATCAGTCTAAGCTCTAAGATAACTACACACCAGAAACAGACCCTATTTCTGTTTCCTATTGGACCCCTTCTGTTCACTAGCCTGTTTCAGAAAGTACACTTTTGGTTACTATAAACAACCCCCTCAAATCACATGAAGAATGACTGAAAAGATTAAAGCTCCTCTACCTGAAAATAAATCAAGTGATAGTTAAAAACATGTGAAATAGCACACAATAGGAAAATTTAGACAAAACTTCCATTTTCCTAGAGGTGTTAGTGAATGAAGCTAAAGCTGATAGACATAAGACTGCATCGTAGAGAATATATAATTGGACTTTGTAAATCACTACTACTGAATACTATTGACATCAAAAATGTAGCAAAACAACAGCACAGCTGAGTATTTAAATTATCATAAAACTACATGAAGCTGATCACAGAAGTTAAAAAGTATGAGAGTAAGGCTTTATAAACCTGATTTTAAAAATGCAGGGAGATTTCTATTATGTCAGTGTATCCCGTATGTGTGAAGCTCCTTGTGCTCTTTAATCTGTTGGAGTGGATGGACCATTGGCAAGATCCAGTTTCCAATACTCTGTCAGAGTTATTTACACTAAGCTCTGATTATCTGTGTGTGCACATACATACATATGCACACACATCGTTCCTTGTACTTTTTACTTCAGGTTTATTTAATGTAAAGTTTTGAAACTCTTATTGTTAGTCAGAATAACAACTAAAAAAAAAAACACATAAAGTGATTGGGATTTTAAAGGCTACTATACCACAAAAAACAGCGTTCAGAAATTTTAAAAAGACTCAATTTTGACAAAACATCAGTATTTTCTGTGTCATCCTAATAATCTCAAATAGATTCAGTCTACTGTAGTAGAATACACTGATGTGTGTAATCACTATCAGTATTTTGATCAAACCCTAACCTTTCTTCTGCAGTAGTACCNGATGCATGTAGGATCTGAAAACAACAATTTTCCACCTTTCTTTCCTTCACTTCCTTCCCCCTTGGATTGATCAGAAGAAGTCTGCTAATTAGTGACATTTGAGAATCAAATGATGCCAGATCCCATTGTAAGCTCTGTTTTGCACAAAGACCTATCTTATATCCCTATTTTCATATAGAGGCATCTGGCAGCTAGCTGTTTCTGATAAATTCTTTAAAT
>VWZD01010114.1:63037-73577 GCA_013396695.1 Sakesphorus luctuosus | reverse complement strand
GGGGGGAGGAGTTTCTGCCTTTTCGGTCCATGCTTCGGACCAGGAGGGTTCCTACTCCCTGACTGCTGATATCAGGCCCTGCTGCTGGTCTGCATGGCTGTTTACCTGGGGAAGTGAGCATATTCCTGTTAATTCCCTCCTTTTTCCCTCTTGCTGGGAGGTTTCTTTTGAGGAGGAGGTTTGGTTAGCTTAGAATTCTGCTTGTTAGCTGGGGCGACCTCAGTGAGCCTGTTGTTGTTTCCTGTCACTATGTGCTATTTCATATTTAGTGTTAAGCTTTCCACTTCTCTATATAAATATAAGAACTTCACCATGTCCAAAGCCTCATTTCTGTTTTTTTCCCTCACTCTCCTTCTCTGGGAGTGGACCTTTTGACTGGGTACCAGGCAGTTGGCATTTTGCTAGCTTAAACTATAACACTAAGGAACCAAAAGATAGAGTTGTAATGCTTAAATTGTAAAATCAATCTAATAGCTTGTTTTTTCTGAGTACTTAAGCATGAGAGGGTACACCAAAAGTACAGTTCAATTATGGTTGCAAGAGCTCTGAGCTTCTGAAATGTCAGCCTTAGATAACAACCATGATCAGCCAAGAAACTTTTAGATCAGATGCTTGGTCTTAAAACACACAGGTGCCACAGCAAATACAAGAATAGAAATGGCTTTTAGGGACATTAAAACATTAATCCTTTTTCCCTACCATCAACTATAAGCCTTCTAACCTTTGCAACATACAGGAGGTGTACTTTTTCCGTGTATAAACCTAATGCTTTCTGAGAACATCATTCATCTTGCATGTCAAAGAAGGCAGAGGCTTTGTGGGAGAGCACAGCATGTGACTGTGCTGTCAAATACCAGGTTATAAGGCATTAGAGGGTCAAATCAGTGTGGCACAGGTAACATTCTGAGAGCTGTGGCATTGCAATTTAGAAAACTATTCACACGAGCCACTGAACTCTATAAAAAGCCTAAAAAATCACAACAGCAATATTCAAACACAGCTTGCTTGGTACCCAACAGAAGCAATATTATGGTACAGTTGCTGCTGACTCTGTGCTGGGCCTTGCACACGAGGGAAGAAGCGTGTCAGGCCCCTTCTCCTGTCACATGAAAGCACAGTCACAGCTCCCCTGTCCACTGCTCAGGCACGGTTTGGTTATTCCATCTTTGTGAAGGATCAACAACTGCCTGGATATTCTTCTAGCCTCAAGTAGCTTGCAAAGTCAGTGTGCCCTAGTTAGAGTGTCAAGGTGTAAAATCACATCAACCTCCAAATTTAGTAATTTATTAGATCACATCAGATTTTATTTGAGTATGTGGAGCAGCTGGTAATATTCTTTGGCTGTTATTATTTCCTTGGACAATTCACTAAAACAAACTAAGGGGTTTTCAGTCCCCTCCCCAACCAGAAGGTGACAGAAAAGACATACAGACATTCTGAGCTGAGCTGAGACTCTGAAGGATTTATGTGTGGGAAAATTTTACTCCTCAGATGCAGTTTCAGCCTTAATTCAAACTACAGGCAATTTTCCACAAGCTGTGCTCAGAATTCTCATGAACGAGAGTGAATGCAGCACAGGGTCTAATCTCAAGCCTTATAAGCAGTACCCAACTGTGCAGCAAAGCTGGGCCTAGTGTGCTGATTTTTGTTTCATCCAGGAGATTTTGGTAAAATAGCCTGGTTGTGGCCTCAAGCCAGTAGATTGAAGACCTTTTCCTAGTCTGACTCCATACTTTTACCCTTCTGGCAAATCTTATCATGACATATTCCACCCCTTGCATCACTTTCAGTCCATCTTCCAATCTGCAAATTTACTTACAGACTTTCTCTCCCTTTGTTCTGCAAGGGTGCCTGCAGAGCAAGTCAGGTTTGGATACTCCCATGGCTGAGAACAGAGAGGGAGGAAAGAAGCATCCTTCAGTTTTGATAAAAGTTATACCTGTTATTCAAGTGAACTGCAACAACCAGAAGCCTCAACGGCAACAGAAGCCTCTCAGTACTTCAAGATGTCCATCAATAAATAGATATACCCAGTCTGGCAATTGCAAAGAGGCTGCAAGTAGCTGGACTGTGTTAAAGTGAATTCTTTAGAAAATTTTACTGCATATTTTACTGTAATTCTGAAAATTTCAAACCTAGACTAATTGTGTTTATTTCTTTATAAGAGCAGCAAGCAAGCCCCAACCATCAACCATATCAAGGAGTGGCTAGTGGTAACACTGATAAACTGTTGTGAAATTTCTTTTCAGCTGAGGGAGAATGTCCTAGTTTTTGGAGAACTACTGACCTAACTAGCTAGAATGTCCATAAATAAAAGTTTCTATAGGTCAGGAAATCTTAGCTCAAACATGAGGGCAAAAGATGCTCTGCGTATTAGAACTGATGAATAAATCCAAACTTACAGTATCATTGCATTCAAATAGTTACTTAGAGGATAAGGAAACTGGTGCTTAATTTCTTGAATATTGCTTATTTTTGAAACTGTAAGTACTGGAAATCAGCAAAGGTATTTTAACAATAACTCTATAACACATAGCTCTATTTTACATAGTAAATTTGCAACTCCTTTATGCACAACATATGAAATCACTCTTTCCTGTCTATTCCTTTCCTTGACTATTTTAACATCTCCAGTTTTTTAATTTTCTAACATATTGTCATGAATTTCAAGTTTGATTTCCTTAATTCTTTTGTTTGTTTCACTCTATGCCTTATAAATGTCATCAATATTAAATGGAATGATCACTCTTTTAAAAAATTCCTCTTAGACTCTTGCAATTACTCAAAGTTTCCTTTTACATACTTGTATTTTGAAAAAAAAATAGGAAAATATAGCACAATAATCGAGTTTGTTCCTCATTGCTGAAACTGTCAGTGATCAGCAACTTCAATACCTCCTAAGCACTTTTCTGTTCAAAGCTTTACAATTATATCTTTGTCTTTAGTATCCTATTGGACGAAAATAATTCCGTCACCTGTAGTTACTCTATTGCCTCTTATTTTAGCTACCTATAAACACTTTACACATGAAGTTATATGTAAAGTTTACTCCTCCCCCCTCCTTTCATTTCTCGGTTCCCTGTTGTAAACAATTAGCCTTCAGTATCCAGTTACCTTGTGACAGCACAGCAAAAGTCAGGGTAAGTCAAGCCTTAAACACTTGCATAAAACAGATAGGGCAGATAAACAAGAAAAGGTATTTTCAGTCAGCTGATAAGAGAGCAGAAAGAACAAAAATAGCTTCGACACCCTTGTGTTAACCCATGCAAGACAATAAAGTGCCACTAGCATAAGCATGCATTTACATTTCAGCTAAAAAAAAAAAAAAAAGAAAACCAGTTTACAGCTAGAACATCATAAAAGGGGTCAGCTCAGCATTTTTCAGTACCCGGTTTCTGAAATGGCTGCTATACTAACCTTGGCTGGTCAGAATACCCCAGCTAGCTTTCCGTTTGGCAGGACACTCCCCTATACTTTCTAGGCGTCTTTTGGGGAGATTCTGGCTCCTCTGAACAGCAGTGTTTGTTGTCATGATTTGATTCTCGAGGAAAGCCTGTCTGTCATTGGTGCAGGTACTCTGGTCTGACGAACATCCACAAATGAATTTCTACAACCTTTTTTCCTCCTTTCGTTTTTTTCACAAAGGATCTTGATGTACTTACTGTGGAATGGCTACAACACTGAAATCCATTCAGTAACATTTACTAGCTTGGACTAGTGACTACAGAGTGGGGGAAGGGAAGGACTGCTGTAGCATTTTCTATTTTTAAAACGGAGAAAGAATCAGCTTAGCTACAGCATGAGTCTTAACTATTAACATGATTTAAATGGAAAGGTGGTGTTAATTTTTTAATAATTTAACACAAAAAAGAAACAGATCCTTCAAGCTTAAGTATTCAAATGATTGGTGCTTGAATACCAAGCAACCTAAAACAGAAAACCAAACCTATTTGGAATGGAAATTCTTTTAAGAATAGCAGCAACAACAATTATTACTGCATCAGGCTTTACTTCTATGTAATGTACAGTTAAGAGAGATTTCGGAGCGCAGAAGAAATCATGAAACTATGAAGCACTCCTGTTTTTTTGTGGTTTGTTTGTTGGTTTTGGTTTTGTTTTTTAAATAGGGGAAAAGTTATCTTAAAAATGTCAACTGAAAACTACATCCTGAATAAAAGCATGCTTTGACTAAAAAAAAAGAAAGGTTATTTTTAAAGTCTGATCCCATTATAAAAGTAAAGCTGTAGCCTTGTAGAAAAAGCACATGTCAATTTATCAATTTATCTTTTTTTTTTAATAATAACAAAACACCTAACTAATACTAGAATTTTTTTGTCCATTACTATGTATGGGGCTGATACTATACAACAGAAATCCACAGAGAGAAGAAATCCGTGATAAAATTCCAGCATGGGTAAAGAGAGCAGTGATTTCTCTGTACCAATAACATGTTAAAATGCTGCCTTCACCTCCCTGCTAGTTCCTTCTAGCATTGCATCACCATCCTCTTCTGCAGATATAAAAAAGAGACACATAAATTTTTTAAAAGCTAATAAACATTACTGGGTTTCACTAATACTACTCTTTTCAGATACCTGACAAAACTCAATCCCTAAAATGTTGAAATAATACACAGGCATTTAATGAAATTTTCTATATCCCTCTTGGTTTTCTTTAAGAGAGAATCAGAGGTAAGATTATAGTTAGGTAGGGTGAGGGGAAGAAGGATCAGCTGCAAATTTCACCTTGAAAGTATAGCACATGAGAACTGCCTTACTTGGAATAGTGCTACACCCTTTAGAGAACAGAAGCAGGTGGGCTACTGCTATTCTCACAGGAGAGAACAAGACGGCACTCTCACAGACGTTATGTGGCTTTCAGACAGCTGTTTTCCACGAGCTTTATCTAACTGAATGAACCAGAATATCTCACAGACAGAAGTAAACACTTCAGCATATCCAGCAATCAGACTCCGCAAGTTAAGTCTTAAACAGAGTTTTTGTGAAAGTGCCCATTATAGATGGCACATTATAAATCTATCACTTTAATATAAGAATTACTTGTTATTTTTAATGCTTTCTTCAAGCAAATAAATACTGGAAGAGGAAGTAACAGGAAAACTTACTAAGGCCGTGTACACACTGCGCAGGAAGATACCAGCATTATTCTCCAGGTGAGAAATAAGCACTGTCAATTTCTGTACTTGCCAGGCTCAGAGGCTCATCACAGTTTTACATTTCCATTCCACTTAGAATGGAGTCCCTGGACTTTCAGGAGGAGGTGGTAAGGATCAGGATTAAGCAAAGCATCTGGAACTGCAGAGCAGGGATTGACAGTGGTCTGGGAAGACAAAACCTACTTTTTTCTTTTTTCTTAGGAATTTTGTGGGTGAGATTGTCAGCTGAGAATGAAGCTGGGTGATTCTACAAGAATGGTACAAATCTAGAAGTGGTTCATAAAACTTGCTTTCCACAGATATTCCAGCCTCCATTCTCTTTTACGAGTCTCAGAGGTGTGAATTTCAGGAGCAATGAAACCAGTAGGTACATGGACAGCTTCCATGGCTTCAGAGAAAGACCCACCCACCCAGGGAGTCAACATCACCTGCTCACTCTTGTCCAGAGAACTGCATAGAAAGCAAAGAGCTACCAATGGAGTTAGACCACCCCTCAGATCCTCTACCTTCAAAGCATGCATTATGGGAAAAGTATCTCTATTCCATAGATGCTTGCCAGTCATTAAGTTGCTTTGAATACTTTGGAGAACATCAGAATGTCTAAAAACATGCATTTTAAAGTAGGCAAAGCTTATCCAGTTCAGGACTCTAGAAACAACTTTTCACTAAATTCTGGTAGGCACAACCATTTATCCTCTGGGCAAAAAAACCATTAAAAAGTCTGTTAAAACAGTTCATAAATACAAGTTTAAAAAACAACAACAACAACAAAACAAACAAGTGAAAGCGCTAACAGCATCAGAAATCAACTGGAATCGTACTAAAAATATACTTGAGATGTTAATATAAAGATGCATGAACATACAGTTAAAACCAGGGACTAAGATTGCAGAGGTTGCTATTTCACTTCCACCTTGGACACAGAATTACTATGTGATCTTCCTCAAGTCAGCCATCCATGCAATGGACTGCATTAGCTACAAAATAAAAGTCAGTATCCCTCAATTTTATTAGATGATAAAACTGTTAACATTTGAAACTACTTAGGCTTCATCCTCAGATTCTGTTTGTTTGATTTTTCTCTACAGAAGATGCTCAAACACTGCTAGAAAACCTGTAACAGAAGTCTAAGCAGATGTCCAAGCACGTAAAAAATACAACTGATCATTATTTTCCCTGACTTGGCAAACAAGCAATTAGGGCCAATATTTAGATTTCAATTACTCATGGAAGCAATGCAGCTACATGCAAAAAAGTCAGCCAGGGGAAGGGGCAGACACTACAGTCTAAGAGTAAGGAAACTGCAGGATTTTACTGATGGTTTGGAATTGTAACCTAAATTGGCATACAAGCTTTAAATAAACCACTATGTTACATTTCACTAACAATTAGTTCTGTTCAACTTTTATAACCCATGGGAAGAACTGTTACATTTCAAAATCTTTTTTATCCAGATTTTTATAAAAAGAAATTCAGTACAGTTTCAACATTTCCATGCCAGCAAATAGTTCTGAGTTTAAAGTGGCAGCAGTTCTTCATGAAAATTAAAAGAATTTTTTGTTACTCCCTTTCAGCAGGAGCTCATTCTATTTTCAAGACTGTTTTTAAGGCAATAAAGATGCAACTGTGATAACACACAAAAATGTGTTAATAAAACCAGTAATACCCCAAACCTCCCACAACTTTCAACACATGATGCAGGCGAATGCAATACATTCCAAACTCCTATAACAACAATTTATCTTAGGCAAAGTGAACAAAATTGCACTATTTTCAAATGTCACAGATCAGCATTTTGTGCACACCCCTCTCAAACTGGCCAACTGATGAGCCACCTTGCTTCCCAAACTGTTCTGTACTTTCAGGTTCACTCTATTTTTATGACCAGGATTATTACAGGGTCACAGTGACTGCATGGAACCTGCCACACTAAATTCTGGAACAGGACTAGAACTGATTCTTCCTGCTAATGTGATCCACAGGCTACAACCATGAAGGTGAAGTGACAGGCAGGCTCCCTGTGGCACAGTGCCAGTACCCCAAGAGTGACATGTCATTTGACATTGCCAGAAATGAATCAGAAGAGATCTTGAACATTCCTCCCTGTAGGAGAAGCTAAGATGAAGCAAGTTTTAGAAAGAATTACAGGACCGTGGTTACTGACAAGAACAGCATCCTACATGGCCTGTTACATTCTGCAGTGTTGGCTTAGTTCCAAAGAATTTAAATGCATCATGAAAATACAATGATAAAGCTCTAATGGCAGAATAGGGAAAGCACTGAAACAACTTTTTTTTTCATGTTAAACAGATTCTTGCATCCAGCCATACTTCATTGTAAGTACTACGATATGTCCTTAGCAGTGAACCAGAAGCTTAGGCATTATCCCGGTGTCACCAATGAGTTCTCTGTTCTCCACATATTGATAAAAGCCAGCAGATATTTAGATAATACTTTTATGGTCATTAGTTACCTATGGAATAAAATAGTATTTATTTATGCCACTATAAGCCCTAAAAAAGTCTGCTACATACTCTTAACATAATATCATAGGCTCTTAGCTGGAAATCCAAATGTTTATTATTATTATTAAGGTAGCAACAGTATGAATGGCTAGAAATTCTCCTACCTCTTCCTCTGAGATTTTAACAGTTCTTATGCCTTGCATCCTTGGAGCTGGAAATCATAACTGAAGATTGAAAAAAGATTTAAACTTCTGATATTATAAAGGCTTTGTCCAAAGCCTCCCAGTATTCAAATATGGAACAATGATACATTTATTACATTTCTTGGCTTGTGTATTTGCAAGGTGTAACTGCCAGACTCTTCATGCAGACAGGCAGCGGTATCACAGAGTATTTGCAAATATGTAAACTAAACCAAATCACGGCCGTCATGTGGATGAACCTAAGCAAATCAGTTACCAAGCAGGCCTGGGCTTCAGGTATTGACAGAGAAGACACAGGCATGAAACCAGCAGTGACTATGGGAGTGGCACCCCAGGCAAATACAGTGAAAGAACAGCCTCAAAGAGACAGATCATATCTATTGCCGGAAAGACTCTAGACATGGCAGAGTAACAGCCACTAGTGCAACAGATGCAGCATGCCACAATGGATTTATGACCAACCAGCCAGCATTGCTGCAGTCATGAACAGAGCTCAGTACTTAGGCATGCAATGCAATTCCCCCCAAGCCATTATCATCCAACCCTGGCAGAAGTTCACTCACTGCTTGCCTGCATTGCGAATGTTTGAGAACATCCCCTACAAGAGAGGAATGTGAATTGCAGAACCCTGACCATAAGAAGCCTCTGGCTGAAGGAACACCACCTTCAGAGAGCTATGCTATTTTGGACTTCCCCTACTGCCCTATGCCCCACCAGTGCAAAAAAGACCAGTGCAGATGGTATGGCTGAGCTTCCCCTGTACTGCAGTTTTCTACAGCTTTTCTGTTACACCACTTCTCTTTGAAACCTTGAAGACAGATTGCTCTGGGATTAGCTTTTAGAGCTATTGTTATGCACTTTTAAAATCCCAGGTTTTAAGCTACAACAGAGTTCAAAATGTTTCATTTGTACTTATTTGAGTTCATAAGCTTATTCATTTCACCTAGAAAAATAAAGATACCAATTGATGAAGGGGATTTCCATGAGTTGAGTGTACATGTCAAGCAAGCCAATAGGACCTAGGCTGGTAACACGTTAAGGTCCATTTCAGAAAAAAACACATTTCAAGGAGTCACATCTGAATGAAACTGACCATAAAATACAGCTGCTGGACCTCAAGGAGGTCCTGACATAGGAGTAAAAAACCCACAAAGGAATCCACATAACAGGCTATTTCAGTTTCTTTCAGGGAGGCAAGCATGCAAACAGGTTCCAGCATTCATATTCACTAGAAGTTTCTGTAGCCTCAGAAATCTTCTTTAAAGTGACAGATGTAAAAAAGTAAAATTTGAATGTAAATGATAAATACTTGCCAACAGTTGTGCTTGCTTTTTGTTGCTGCAAATATGTCAGAACTCTGTCCATGCCAGTCTAGTTATATCATATAGTCTACCTTAAAGAGGTTTTGGTGAGAGTTACGTTCTTCAGAGTATGGTTCTGGTATTTTGCTGATACATGGTGTCATTTGATTCATTCTAAGCAAGTCTCTTATTGGATTTATTTGGAAGTATGACTCTTCTTTGGCAGTCATTTGTCATTACTGGGAAGAGTTACTTAGCATACAAGAGAAGGTGATGAGTTCCATCAAAAAAACCCCCCTTCCTTCTGAACTTTCAAAAAAGACCATTCACAACTATCTTAGGCATTTTTACACCATTAGCTTACGTGCTGCATATGAAAAACAAATGCTAAATGTGGTGCCTTACACCAAGTGGTATGGTGAATAGGTATGCCATACAGTATTCCTATCATTGCTAAATGAATCTCTATTGTATCCAGGAAGCTACTAGAGGTCTTATATGGCTTTTATTAATAGAACTGTGATCTCTGTGGAATGCAAGTTGAGAAAATGCCTCATGCCTATCTTCCCTACCTAACAACTGTTGCTGAGTGACATTATCAGTTGCAATTTGTTGGAATAAAATGAATACAAAAATTACTCTAACCATTCCATACAGTTCAAAACATAATCAAGCTTTCCCAACGGTAGATCTCTAACCATGAAACATAGCATTATTTCCTATTCATGAGCTGTATATACTGGACTGGTTTCTTAGGTCCACCCAAGTAGTGCTCAGTGTGTAAGAGAAGGAAACAGAAGGCTCCATAATATTTACCAGTCTCATGATTCTGACAGAAGATGGGAACTCCAGTTCTGACATAACACAGTTCTGTGGATGTCTTCATTTAGCATAACTAGTGTACTGAGCTTTCCTATCATGCCTGACCAAGGCAGATACAGCAAAGATGGGTAACTTAGAACTTCCTGTGTTCATTCAAGAGTAGACTTTTTTTAAGCTTTGAAGAAACCAGGCACATTCACCTCTCAAGTTCTATAAACAGCATCATATATTTTGAGAAGCTATACTCAAATACTATAAAGACAATTTCTGCTTTCAAATATGACTTTAAAATGATATAGCTATGCATAAAGTGAAATTCTATGACAGTTTTTGTGAAGAGAGCTGACATTAACATAGGATATTAAAGAAAAATCATTATACATTGTCAGAACTACTTAGCTTGTGCAGACGCCAGGTTCTATTTATGTACATGACTAGTTGTTTGTTGTTTATGCTATGTTACCCTCTGCAAAATGATTTTTTGCATAAGAAGGTTCCTCTCTGTCACTTCTTGCTCCTAGCTAAGCACATTTTGATAGTTATTGAGTATCATTTTTAATTTTGATAAAACAG
>VWZD01010114.1:42321-60792 GCA_013396695.1 Sakesphorus luctuosus | reverse complement strand
ACTGCTCAGAAGGAAACAATTCAGGAAGAAATTGTCAGACATGAAGTTAGCCAAGTCCAGTATGAAGTATTATACTTAGCGAGAAAAAAGCAAATGCACAGTACAGTGACTCTGATTTAACATATAGTTTAAAGGCTACAGACTCTATCCATACTACCTTACTCCTGGGAGGCACCATCATTCCAGGAGGTATTATGTAGGGTGTCATATACATGGCACATGACATAATTGTTCCACTTCTATAAATCTAATAGTTCCCCTGGTTACACTAATAAANCATTTTAAAAACAGGTTAGCCAAGCATCTGCCACACAACTCATGTACATTTGATGCTGGAGCATCCAATTTACCTCTGAAGGTACCTTTCAGCTGTACATGAGAAAAGTGTTCCTCAGATATAACTTCCATAAACAAATTAGTTACTTACAATTAGCAGAACTTTCACATGCACTTTTTTGGTCTTTGCTGATGCTAAACACTGATTTAGTTCCTATATTTCAATGCCACACAAACAGTGCAATAATTTCTAATTAATCTGATACTAACCAGCTGTTCACATACACTTGAGATCCAAAGGATAGACTCAGGGTGGATTCTTAACTATCAAAACTAGAGAAAATATTCCTGAAATATCATCAAATCATCTTCAGATCATCAAATGACCCATACACCCTCAGTCTGATAAAAGGAGTTCCACCAAAACCTACTGCTCTGTAGCTAAAACACCCTCAATTATACAGGCTTCATAAAACAAAGGCTTACTTAAACTTAAGAGCTCAGTCTAGCAAGTATGAAATAATGCCTGTGCCTAGTAGCACATTATTTCCAAAGGCTCTTTTTATCTTCAAAATTATAGCATTCTGTCCTAGCGAAGTCATTATAGTAGTAAAAAGTAATTTGTTTTTACTATTATAAGCAAAATGAAAATACCAGCACTAACAGAATTTTGAGAATATTTAATCAGGTTAAAAGTAGAAAATGAAAAGTAACATTTCCTCTAGTTTGAATTATTTATTGAAACACTATAAACTTCAACTAGCTAATGATAGATGATAGGCTAATTTCCTGGTTTGGTGGGGGTTTGGAGTTTTGGGGTTTTTTCAAGGTTTATCTGCTGCTTAAGAAAAAACACAGAAGATTCACTAATTAGGATACTCTGTATTTAATTTTATCATGTAATATTTCAAGCTGTATCTTTATGTTACTTGTGGTACATCTTTTAGATATTATTTCTAACAGGATATTTTGTTACATGGTATTGTATAAACTCTACTGAGGTATCTCTGTATTTCAAGAAACCAAATACTATAACAAGGTGTGAGTTGAGACAGTATGATGGCCCCTGCTAAAAACAGACATAGAAAAGGTAAAATCATAGTTTTGAGAATACTTATTTGTATCCCAAAGAGCAAGGATTGGTCCTGTTAATCACAACAAATGGATGAGTAGCAGATTATGTAACATTAGCTGAACATGTGCTTAGGACTGTTACAAATCCAGAATCAAACACTGCAAGCTGGTCAGTGAAAAATGAAGTCACACTTGGTGTTGAACTGTAAAAAAGTATAGTTTAAGCACAAAATAGTTGCATTAACTATTTTCTTTTAATAAAGCAACCAGAAAACCAGAGCCTTTAAATCAATATAAACAAATCAGTATCTTTGAGCCTTTAAATCAATATAAACCTCTGCTACCTGACCAGAACACTAACCTGCAATTGTGATAGATTTTCATCTTTTACATGGGCCAGCTACTAGAATGCTTAATACTATATTTATTTAGGAATAATAGATCAGACATTTGACAAATTAACAAATTACAGACTCCTGTATTCAGGAATAGGTAATGCTTTACTCTCCAAGTTGAGGTATGTTATTTCTTTCCCTGTTTTTTGCCCAAGTCTTTTTCCTTCCTTACTCAGCTTCTGTGTCAGTCTTCCCACAAGGAGCTGCCTTAGAGCTAGCCAGCAGTTTCTGGCAAAGAACTCTTGATTTCAAGTGAGGCCTCCCCCATTCTCTGCAAGTATTTCTGCCTAGGTTCTTCCCATCTTACTGTAATGAATACAGACATTCACACACACTCCCTCTCACACACACATATTTGTACATACACTCACACACAAACATGCATAATAGTTCAAATGGTGTCATTAATATACTAAGATGTAAACCCCCTGAGTTTCAGAGCTTGTGCAGAAACATGGTATAAATCCACATCAAGCAAATCTTAGGCAAAGTAAGCTAATTCCTGCTTTAGGATTTAAGCCTCTCTGTCTGGTTTGCAAATTTTAACACACACACACACACACACACACACACACACACACACACACTGTCTTTAGATCCAGCATCAAAGACTGTAAACATCTTTGGGTTTGAAACTCTCTGATCCATTTCCACAGTTTCTCTTTTACATTTAACTCAGGCTATTTCTTCATGTTCATGGTACCTAGGGATGAGTAGTGAAGGTGGGAAAAGGCAAGGTAAGTCTTCCTGTTCCATTGCCTAACTTAAACTTGATGTCACCCCAGAATACAAGGAACAACAATAAAGAGAAGCAAGGTTGCAGGGATGCCAAGCTGAGCAAAACCAGGGCTCAGTCATGCACTTGGATTCCACAAGTCAAAAAGTGTGTTTTGTGACTCAAGATAAGAATTGAATGAAAATCGTACTGGCTCGCTACAAATGAGCTGGGGGCAACAGCAGTGCCCAGAGCTGTTAGTGTTCAGCTTGAGCACACAGAACAAGGAATTTTCACAAGAGTTTTCTACCCAGTAAAATCTGAAGGGTTCCCATACAGACACCCAAAATCTGACCCTGACAAAGCATTACTAGGCTTCATGATATGTGCCAAGAAACTAATTTATTCCAAGTACAGAAGGGCTATATCTTCTCAAATGCATTACTGTAAGAAAATTTTACCTTCATCAAGAAGTAATTCGCAGAAATATTTGGACTATTTTCACTAAAGTGGTGCAAAATAATCATATGCCAAGCATGGAAAATTTCATCCACACATGGTAAGCTGGGGAACTTTAGGAGCAATTGGGAAAATAGTCTTAGATTGGAAAGTATTTAACAATCTTATTTACATGTAGCCACCTTAAGTATAGGCCTCTCTCCAAACAGGACATTGGCTGTGATACTTCAGTTTTACTCTGAACCTAATATTAATCTAAAAATAAAAAATATTTAAAAAAAAAGCTTAAATAATCTAACAACACTCCTTCAGATAATTTTGTTCTACAAAACACAGCAAGAACTACAGAAAACCCCAGTCACACATTTGACAAATTTGAAAAACAATATAAATGAGGCTGGCAGATAAGAAATTACCTGAAAAACATTCCCACAGTAACAACAAAATTCCCAGTCACTAGTGATAAGATAGTAAGTACAAATATACCTTGTCCTTGAGGAACTCCATAAAATTCGGCAGCTATCCTTGCTGCTTCCTTACGGTTTCCTTTCACAATGTAGAAATGACTAAGTATAGCGAGGCTGATCTTCACAAAAAGTTTAAAACAAAAAAGTGAAAGTATAGTAAAGTAGACATTGGATAACTGCTGTGCAAAAGGGCGACTTTCTTCTATGACAGTCATTGCTGCAGCAAAATCTCTCTCAGTGTTTGGGTCAGGCTCTCAAATGTGTTGATAAGATCATATGGCTCCAGCCATGCACTCTTGGGAACAACTGGTCCCGAGGAAAGAAAATATCAGCTGGTCATGATGCTTGCTGCTCAAAATATGACGATTATTTATACTGTACATAGTATTGAGTTCACTACCACTCCTGCTAGCCTGGTGATATTCAAGTGGGACAGCAGGTACCAAGATCCTGGATGTGCTTGTTCCACTTAAAAGGTCTGTTTCATTCCAAATCCTGCATTTCTAATTCATTTTTTTACCCTATTAATACAGGTCTAAAATACACTTTCAAAAGTACTATAATTAAAAATCGCTATTTCATGTACTAAATCAGGTAACTCAGGCAATCTTTTGCTAAAAGATGTTCTCCTCCTGCTTAAGTACAATTGCTCTTTCGTGATACTTCCATGTGATGTCACACTAGTATTTTTTCCGTACAAAATTAGAACCATATCAGTAAATAATTGAAATACACATTAACAAATAAAGAGATATTTAATATATACCAGATTTGACAGTCTTTTACTATTTGCACAGTATTCAGAGAAGATGATAAGAATCAAACATCTAGATATTTTACACATAAGATCTTGGAGCATCTAAAATTAAATTCATTAAAATGCAATGGTAAATACAAAACATGGAAAATTTCTAGTACTTATGATACACACTTCATTGTGCTGCATCATATTATTTTAAACGTATGACATGACAAGCTTTATTTCTTGGCCAGTTTTAGAGAGGGGAATCTGAATTCCTCAGATTTTTAGACAATTAATTTGCTTATATACCATAAATTTATTACTCACAGTCATCAGTAGTCATGCACAAGTTGTTCCATTAGTGTAATTGCTGAGTAAATTGCTGAGTTGCAACATGATACAAACTGAGGAGCTGCATAACAGAATTAGATGCCTAAGTGAACTATAATCTTAAAATAAAGAAACATAGCAGCAAAAGAAAGCGTCCTTTTCTAAACTTTTATATTTTCTTTTAGATAAAATAAACAGTGTCTTGAATTATAATTTAAAATACTCTACCCATGGTAGTCCTAAACATTTCTATTCTACCCCAGATTCTCTTGTTTGGTGGTCAGTAAAAAACATTTTAGAATGTTGGCAACTGTCCATCAGGAACAAAGGATGCAAATGTTGCTGCATCCACAGATCCCCCTGACTTCAAGAAACGGCATTGCAGCTATCAAGGATATAATACAAAATCATATTTTTGAAACAAAAGTGGAAAAATAAGACACTTCATCATCTGATTCTATGAGTAATTTATTAGAGTAAGAAACTACAATGTTTCCTGGAAACTACATGCAAAAAACCCATATAAATAAGGAAAGGACAATGATAAAAGGAAATGTGCTTGGAAATACATATCAAAATTTTTAACAGACAGGAACTGGATTGTGATTACTTTAAGAGAAACAGGCATTTCATATTTTTCTTTGAGAAAAATTTAATCCACTTAAAAACGTAATCCACATAACCAGAAAAGGCAATTAAAAAGCAGTTTATATATGCATTTTTTTACTAAATTTCATTTACAGACATTTTCTCATCCAGCCAGAAAAGGAACTGTTTTCTTCATACCATTATTAGAAGCAGGAATGAGTACTTAAAATGCCAAATGAAAATCCTTGTTTATATTTGGCACATTGTTATCTGACACTGAATTGAGGTGTCATGTTTTCCACAAGGATAAAAGGCATTATGTTCTGAGCTACCACTGCCAATTTCCGTTTCAATCATTAATAGAAATGGTATTTTCCTCCCTAGTAACACACTCAGTATTGGAATTTCTTACTTTTTCCATATTTGTACTCAAGTGTTATTACTTTTGAATACCTCAGCCATCTTAAGTACCTGTTTTACAAATTTACCATGAAGAATGAGGAAAAACCATAATTATGTTATGAAAGTCTTTTTCTTTCTTAAAGTGTTTTACTTGACCCTTTTTTCCTGACTTCATATCGTGCCATCTGGTACCTGCACTTTCTCATCTGGACTTTTCCCACATTTTGTTAACTAAGAAAACAGTCTTTATTTGCAGGGGTAAAAATCCAAATAGTAATTACTACAAATGACAGTTGGAATTAACAGGAGTGTCCAGAGTTCATCTTCCCTTAACAATACTGTTTCCAGCTTCTTATAACAATAGTAGATAAATCACTGAAAATAAATTTCTCAGTTTTTAGGTACTTTTCTTCAGGTTGAATTTTGCTGTAAAGGTTCAACGAAAATAAATTTTAAAAACCTTCAAAAATAAGGTTGTGCATGCATTTAATATTTTCTAAGTAATGTTTCAAATAACCTCACACATTCTGCTTTTAGGAACAACAGAAAAATTGACCAGAATGTTTATTCCTGTAATGAAGCTTGTCTTCTGTCCTTTGAAAAATTTTTTTCCTCAGTGATAAACTACATAAAGATGAAAGAAATCCTGAGTTTTGAGAATTTAGAGCTCTGCCACTCTTACATGTCAGCTTAACTGGAAACTCTCCCAACTGCAGAGGTGAACTGAGTCTATTCTAATCTAAGGTTACTGAAGTGCTACAGAAATTACCATTACAGCTTGCTGGCAAACTACTCTGTGAGGAACCCAGTCATGAAAACTGAGCAACTGTTCAGATGTTAGCGCCCACACGGCATTTTGGAAGAACCAGCAATGTGAATGTTAAGACCTGAACACAAAGCAGCTGAGAGCAAGCCCATGCAGACTGAGAAAGCCAGGATCAGAAAGCTACAGCTGTTGCAATGGAAATCAAAACTCGAAGCATCGGTAAATAAATAAAGGATCTTATGGGCAATCTGATACCATGAAGTGTAAAAAAGTGGGATGTAAGTGCTCCAAATTTTCTATTGCACAGCAACATGATGCGATCAGGTGGGTCTTGCAGCAGTGCAGAATAATGAGAGCTTCCAAATGGAAACGCATCAGCCAAATGTGACAAATATAAAACATTATAAAAACATCAAAGAATTTGGAAAGACCAGTGGCTTAATCTGGATGTTTTCATTTCTCATATAGTTTTGACTTCTGGCAATGAAATTTCTTTCCTCAAATCTTCACTTGTAAAATGGGGAGTATTCTGAAGATGACTCCATTACTGTTAAAAAAACACTCAGATATCCTGGAGAAAAGAACACTGAAACTAACAAGGTATCTAATAATTTTTATTTTAATACAAAATTCAGATAAATACATAAAATGAAATATTGAATGTTCATTCACCTAATGTCTACAAAAAGGATAGCAGGTAAATCATTTTAGCATTTAATGTTTTATCATAGTACACAGGAAAATGGCAACAAGCTACACTGCAGATAAGTAAGTTATGGATTTTTATTTTTGTTTACAAACATAGTAATACTGTGACAGACAAGGATACCCCTAACCTGACATACTAGCACATTCCTAGGAAATAAAACAAGAACAATGTAGTAATTTCCCTGGCATGTTTCCCCATTTCTGTCAATTAACTATTTAATTTTAAACAACTTAAAATTATGTCAAATACTGGAATTTATGGTCTTAAAATTATGTATACATCATATATACAAAATTATGTATATATGATATAGACATATTTATACATATACACACGTATATTATAATCAAGGTAGCAATACTGCTATTTATATTTACTATACCAGTGGTTCATTTCAAACTCCAGAGCTCAGACAAAGTAGCCTGCCCTTTAATGCCTTGCTGTGGAGTGGCCAAGTACAGAAAGAAAGTATTCAGCAGTGGCACCTGTTTATGCTAATTCAAACTGTTCAAAATTTAGTCCATAATTCACCCTGAACCTCACAAAATACATTTTAGAAAAAAAAAGTATGGACTATCTTATATGATTAATTACACAACCACATTCCTAAACTCTTTTTTTTAGTCTGGCAATTTTTCCTCTATGCTTCACAAGACTGGTGTGCCTCAATTTTCAGTAAGGCAAGATACACAACAAAAATAACACAACTGATAGAATATCTAGTATTTGAAGGCATTTTTTAATAATAAAGACTGTAAAACCCTTAGAAATAAATATGCTGCATCTTTAGTTTTGGAAAACATACTTCTAATTAAATTTTTTAAAGTAATATTTTTCAATTAGATAATATAGGCTGTAGAAGAGTATATTCATAGCACCAATTCCATTACAGTCAGTCTTAACAGTTATCTACAGTATTTTGGACATGCATCAAAACATATGAAGATGAAAATGATTTTTAAAGATGAGACATGCAATACAGTATAATGACTTATTTGTATGGCACTTCACCTGCATGTCTTTCTCCATATAGAACAAATTTGGCTACATATACACAAGAAGTTGATAGTCGTGCTGGTTCTGAAACTTCTGTCCAATAACAAATATGATAAAAGATAATTAAGATACCAGGCAGAGGAACAGGAACTCTTATGTTCTTTGAAGAATTTATTTCATACATTATAGATAAACCAGGAGAAACTTTTAAAACAAGGCCCTCAAGACAGGAAGAGTTTAAAATAAAATCAGTAAGAAGTCAAGTTCTAGTGCTGAATTTCTGATGTAAGCATACGATGCCAGATGAAGGATTCAACAATGCTGAGAAACATGAGCCACTAAAAAGGAAATGTCTAATTCAGCATGAAAAATTACCTGCTTCAAGACCCGCTGACTTGTATTTTAATAGGTGTATGGGATGCTAATCCACAAAATTTTACCTGACTCATCTAAAGTTACTCAATGTTATTTATATAATTTCCTCCTTTATCTATGTTAAGCAATTTTTTCCACTATTTTCTATTCAAAGCATTTGAACTGAATAAATCTAGACTCAGAATTATTTTAAAATGTATTTCCTTGTTCAGCAAAATGTTACCTTAACATTGAAGTTAAAACAAAAGAGGGCAGACATATCATTAAAAATCTTTAAAAAATATTTAACATTCTTTTCAATAATTCATTGAAAATAATTGTGTTCTCATTCATAAATTTAGGATATTATGCATTTATGCCTAGGCACAGAAAAAAACTCCCAAACAAATCATATTTACCTGTTAGCTACAAGAAATTCAGAAACTGGAATTACAGGAAGACATCAAAGCTCCTGAGTCCTTTACCAAACAGGACCTCACGCCGGTTAGCACAACCCAAACAACACTACTCTTCATAAAATAGGAGGAGAAGAGAAGAGGTGGCCGAAGTGCAGACTTTGTGCTACCATTCTGGGACAATGAAAAGATGAAAAGTGAGAGAACACAAACTTTGGTCCAGAAAAGACCAAACTTGGCTCACATCAGAACTGCTTTTTCACTGCACCCCGTTGCTATCCCGAGGAATTCTACAGACTTACTTGAGCACCTTGACAAAGACATATTCTCAGCACAAATCCTGAGAGCTGGGTTGTCAAACGAACACAACACTGTAAACCAACCAACCAAAGGTCTACATCTTCTTTTTACAGCTTTTCTTCGGGAATGCCATGTCTATCCAGGATCTGCATGCAGCATGAAGTTGTAACTGATATCCATTTCATTCAGAGTTCTGTAGTTCTTATAATTCATACTAGCCTCCTGATGACCCAAACCAAAGACATTAACCAAAAGTCTGTTTCAAAATGCAATGCAAAGAAGTCTTTAGTGTCATAACAGGAAAAAATGGGATTGTATTACAACATGTCAGCCTTCTCCTCAGTAACCAAGCTCTGACTTTTGATACCCATGCAACTCAACAGCTATGTACTTAGACACCATTTGTTTTCTCTCATAAGACTATGAAACACAACAGTTCCTTTAAAAAGCACAAAAAAATGTTACACAAGTTCTGCTATATGAACAGTTTCTTTATTTTGGTGTAGCACACTATTTCCATCAATTCTCAAACTGCTCCAAAAAGTTAAGATTTATGCCTTGGGGTGGCTATGGCAGTTCTTTTCCCCTCCAGTGTATTAAAATGAGTGCTTTGATACAGTTTAGGTTCTATACAGAGCTAATTATTCTGGTACATGAATGATGAAACCTTTCATTTCTAATACTGATAACTCTTTCTGAATTTAAATTGGTTTAATTGAGGTGGTTTGCATTTTTGTTGCAAATATTACATCTATCTTAGAAAACAGTTCTACTATACAGACTTGTATATCTGTATTTCCAGAGAATGGAATTAGTGGCCAAGGATTAAATATCAATCAGTATCTCTCCACATAACAGACATTCTCTATATGACATGTATTTAAGAGCATAAAAAGTAACTCAGATATTTAAGCAATTATGACATTCCAGTTTTCTAACTTTCTCAGTTCTTGGGAAAAATACACAGAAATCTTAAATCTGTATAACTTTGTTATACACCCACTGGGTAGTTGCTGCTCGTAACAGTAATAGATGCCCCTTCAACTACAAATTCAGTATCAAACAATCCCTGCTATCAGCCACATTAACATATAAGCAGGTTTGATCTGCTTAGCCAGTCCACCTAATCACTGACAGTAAAGTTCTATATAGAAGAGAAGCAGGTATAACCAACCTGCTTACAAGTAAATTCAATCTGAGTTCTGCTAGAAACGTGGTAAGTTTGTCCTACAGTATTTGTTGCAGTCCTCTTTGGATACCTAACATAACTCAACTATTAAGAGTATTACAGAAGATTCCAAAATAAGTCATGTGTGCACTTAGAGACATTACTAAACCCAGAAACGTGTCAGACAGCAGGCACACACAGCCTGGTGACAGACAAACTGTAGCAAAACTTGCCCCCCAGTAGTTAAAAAAGTTACCACCTCCAGCTGCCCATTCCACTTCTCAGTAAAAGTTCCTGCCCCTCTCAGTTCCTGGAAATCAACAGGAAGGAATGTGGATAGGTACACTCTTCAGTTCAAAATCTGGCATTTTAAATTGTTGATGAGTTTAAACAAAACTGCTGGACTTTATACTGGGGAAAAAACCTTCACACCCCCTATAATCCATTCTGCGACAAAGATAATAACCCCTTGGAAAAAGTTGTCACAAACTACGAGGAGAGACTTAACATCAAAATGTATGTAGATGCTGCCTCTTCCTAAGGATACTTACAGGTAACTTTTGATGACCTTATGCACTGATACAGCTATATCAGTGAAACTTGGAAGTGTCTTCTCATTTTGTATCTCTTTATCTTTTCCTTTCTCAGGTCTAAACAATTTCTTTCATCTCCAACCACATATCTATAGAACACAGATTCCCTCTTCAGCCAACTCCACCTCTTCCTTAGGACTGTTGGTACCACAGGGGCTGTGCTTTGGTATTTCAACCAGCTTGACAGAACTAACTTTGCTATTATCCAGTAAGCAGTGCAACCACCCTGTAATGGAAATTCATGTGACTGAACCTGGTATTTTTGCAGTTTTTACAGTTAATCTTTAATGAACTACAAAAATGTCACAAGTTCTTAATAGATGTCTCTAAATAAATAAGTATATAAATAAATCTGCATTCAAATCCCAGAAGATCCCATGATGTGCAGATTTGACATAGACAGTTGGTACATGAGAAATGAACTTGACAGAAATTTTCTGTTTTAACTGACAGTCTTCAAAAGACCAGATTTGCACCTGTAACTGATATCTCTTTGCCCCTTTGAAACACAGACCTCTTCAGCTGTTTGAATTGATACTACCCGGTCCTAGGAAGCTACTTCGATCCATCGTAATGCCTCATTTATTTATGTGTAAGACCCTTAAATTATATCATGAAAATGAGGCAATTGTCAATTATTCTAGAGTGAAAAGTTTGCTCCAAAATAAAAATCTGAGTTGTGACTATCCTATCATCAATTTTATTTCCTTTCAAAATCATTAATTTTATTCTACATTATAGCCCGTCTTTAAGTTTTTCTTTAATCCTTTAGCTTAACTTTTTTTCTTCAAAAAATTATTTTTATTTCTAAAAATAATGAAATCATCTGTTTAACTTTATAACTCCTTTCTTCAAACTTTGCCAGGTTTTTTTCTAGACTAAGTAAGAGTGGTTTGTCTCCTTTCTGTGTATAAAGTGTATTTTGGTGCCTAAGAATGTTATAAATAAAAGGAAATTACACAGCCAATATCATGACTCGGTAGGGATGAAAGTTACAAGTTTATTCTGCAAGATTATGTCACTATATGCTGACTCCCATGACTAGTGTTCATAACAGACAGGTTTTTCCATCCACTAAAACTGGTATCAGCTAAATGATATCCTCATGACAGAGCTAGTAAAGCATCCTTTTCCTCAAGCTGAGGCATGACAGCCTCTGCTTGGTGCTTTTTACAAGAGACGTAAAAATACTTTGTGATGAAGAACTCACAACTGGCTGAGTGAATGAGGTAAAACCAGGATGAGGTGGATCAGTAGCACCCAGCTTGCCACAGAACACAAAGGACAATGAGGTGTGAAAGGTTAGGTTGAATTAGTTATGTATGAATGACTTACCTAACAGGGCTTTACATGCCATGGAACAGGCAAACCTTCCAGGAGCCAAAAAATTAACTGTGTCAGGCTCTAAAACATAATGATTTTGGAGCCAAGAACATTTGGTTCCCTCTCCAATGAAGCTTTTACTTTGCCATGTATCAGGCCACTACGTGAGATGGTGTTCTAAAATACCAAGTTTGTTCTGAAATCAGAAATCTGCCCTGAGATTTTCTTGTGAACAACTCACAATAATACTATAAAGGCAAGTGAAAATTTCTTCTTGCTTATATTTTTGTTCTCTGTATTTTGTAGATCCAAACCAAATAGATAGAGGTGAGAAAAAGGTTAGAAACAAACCCCCTTCAATGCAGCTTAAAAAGCCTACTTCTCTTAGCCACAGTCTTCTCACACCAGCTGTAAAAACGCCCCATCCACCAAGAGACAAGTTTCCCAAGCTGCCTGGGGCAACATCTATTTTAATCTTCATCTTCCTACCTAGAGTTGCCCGAGAGGCCATGTGTAGCTACTATCTCCTTAAGCATTAACATTTCAATAATTAATAGAAGACAAATTCAAGAAAGTATTTACAAATTTATGATAAAAAATCAGGAAGTATATACCCATCCCTAGATCAAAAAAGTAATCTATACAGTCCTCATCTAACTGTCTAGGTGCCACAGATGCCACAGGCACCTCACCTGTAAAATTAATCAGAGACTTAAATCCCAAGATGACCAAAGGTGCTGCCACCTTGGCTGCAGTTATCATCTCCACTTAAAATTCAGAAACCATAAACCCTAAATTGTCAGCCACCTAGAAACTCTCTATATGTGTTACTCCTATGTATCTGTTCCATATTGAAACCAATATGACTTCAGTGGGAAAACAAAGGACTCACAGTAATCTCTGCTGATGGTCAGTGTCAACACTTGCCGTTTTGTTTACAGATGATTAAAGGGATCACTCTGTAACTTGAACATCTGAGCAGAAACATATCAACCAAAGAGTGCAAGCTGCTCTCCCTCAGAAAACTACTAATCATCAGCTGCTGACAAGGATCAATCCTGTTGAAGTGCCAACACTACAAAAAAAGAACACGTTTAATAGATCAAAGAGTGCATAAAAACACAATTCCAAAGCAGGATAATTCTGGGCAAGGACAGAAGAAGGAAGAACTCTATGTTTCTGACCTGCTCCCAGTCCTATCTCTGGATTTTGTTCAATGAGTTTGTAATGAAAATATGAAATTCTTGAAGAACCAGCCTGAGCCCTGCCACGCCCCAGTTCCCTGCTGGTGTGGCATGAGTGCACTGCTGGGTGTAATGTATACCTTGCGCCACTGCATCTTGGAAATAGTCTCCCAAACCCTCATGCCTCCCCAAGATTCTATAAATTTGTTTTCATAATTATAGAAATTGATCCATTCAGAGTAACACAACTTATTCAGCTGACAGTGACTTTCAATATTACAATGCCACTATTCTTTACAAAATACCAGATTCTATATTTTTCGCAGAACAATTTGGAATGCACAAGCAGTCACTGTGAATAATTATCTTCCCTTCTTCCTTCACAACTGGCTTCTTTGTTTCAAATTTTATCTCCTATTTTGCTTTTGCAAAATTTCAGTCATTAAAAAGCTATAGGTTTCTTGATTCTGAAACAGTAACAGATCAATCCTTGAATAAACTACACCATCTGTCTTGCCATGCAACTGTGCTTTTAAGTGACATTTATTTAAAGGTTCTACTAAAATAAATCCAAACCTACACAAACAACAGCCATATTTATTAATTGCCTTAAAACACATTAATTTGGCTAAACCTTTTGATTTTGGCCTCCAGGTACTTGACCACTACTTGGGAAATTTCACTACTTACATTCTCCCCAGCAGCTTTTTTTTTTTTATTAAACAAACAGTTGTTTAATATGAAAAGCTCTAAATAGCAACTGTAAGAACTAAAAGCAAGAACAAAGGCAATTAAGCCCTTTGTAGATACAAGAAAAAAAATTTACATTTAACTAACTTTCTGATTACAACAGACATTTTGCAACTTCAGAAATCTTTTAGCTTTCCCTGTTTGCAGTAAAAGCTTCCTTGATGCTTCTAAGTCTTCAAATATTTTGGGGAAAAACACCCACTCTTCAGTAAGAGTTACCCAGGGTTTCACAAACTCTGGGTTCCAGACCATAAATCATCACAATAATTAATATTTGGAATAGCATAAAATAATAAAAACCCTGTACCTAAGAAACACTCTGTGCTGCTGGAACTTTTTTGGAATATCAAGGAGGTTGAAAATGACCACATGGAAACTGGCAAAAAGCTCACCACAGAATAATGCTGAAGGGCCTGTCTTCTTCAGGCCTGACACTTATTTCAGTGTGGCAAATGCAGAGACATAGAAATCAACTGCACAGTGGGACACGGGGTGCTAACAGCAAGGAATGCCCCCATAGGTACCTCAACATCCTACACTTAATAATAGGGCTAAACTGATGTGTTACAGGTACTCAGTCTGGATGAAAACAAAAAGCATGGGCATGGTATTTTTCCTTTTCCATTCCCTGCCTTTTCTTCCCTGAATCACAGACCTGCCTCTCGGCTACAGGGAGGAAAAGGAACAGCAGCATCACTACAGAACATACATATTTCAGAATAGCTTATTAGTCCCCACCCTCTTCTTCCTATCCCTTCAGTCATCATGAGGCCTTTCACCCCTTCAGACCCCTGAATCTGAGCTCCTGTTCCTGCTCCCAATACTTGCAACACTGAAACCTTTGGGCTGGGAAGAGGAAGTTAAATATAACTAAACCACTACTGACACCTGTTGTCGGTACCAGAAATCTGCGTTAATCGGGCCTCATGATACAGGGGAATGTAAGGGGTGGGAACACAAAAAAACCCCAACCCAAAGCTTTGAAGAAGCTCTCGCTTCCCTTGGTTCTCACACTCATGTTGCGGGCTCAGGAAGCAAAGAACGGGTACCAATCAAGGGGTTTGGAGAGGAGGAAGAAATGACCTCTACATAAATTAAGCTTTGCCAGTACCAGTTGGAGGTGGAATTTCAACCAAATCAGAAGGGTAAGGTCACAGACTGCCTCATCCTGCAAACGGTGTGGGGTCGCCGAGCCATCTGGTAAAGTATTTGAGGAACACGCTGAGCCACTAAATGTGGTTTCTAGACAATACTGAGAATGCATGTACCACAGTGGAAATTAATAAGACCATTCTATAGGAAACAAGGTAGGGAATGGCAAATCACAGCACCAGTGAAAGCCAGACACAGACACCAAGTTAAAACACAAGTCTTCACCTCAAATGTTATTTAAACTTTATTACACAAGCGAACAACTCCACCAGAGCAACAAATACCAACCTGCCTCTAAGAACGAACGTATGCAAAACAGCAGGTGGCAAAGAGTTAGCTCAGAAAACGCTCCAGTACGCAACAACCCTTCATTTTCTCACTTAGGAAGGAACTAGGCCAAGAACACGTACATTGCTGGCATCGATGGTGAGAGCCCAGGCAGCTCCCGCAGGGGACACGCCACACCGGGGACCCTCCCACGGCCACGCAGGGCAGACAGGGCACGCACAAAGGGAAAATAAAGCACCGACAGCTACATGGGATGCAGCCGAGCCGGCACGTCCTGTCCCCAGGTGGTTCTCTCTTCTACAAATCAGACCGACGCAGAAGCGCCGTACAAGCAGGCCTATGAGAGTCAGTCACCTTTGGCGCACCAGATCTAAAGGCCACAAAGGCTTTCTGTGTGCGGACTCGTCATTGTGAGCGGTGCCGGGGCAGCCACGGGCCCGGCGGCGGAGGCAAAAAGGAGCCCGGAGCGCCCGGACCTCGCGCACCGCCGCGGCCGAGCCGGGCACGCCCAACGCCTGGCGGAAGCTGGAGCGAGGCAGCGCACGCGCATTCGCGGCACGGGCGGGGGGCGAGCCTCCCCAGCCCCGCCCAGCCGGGGAGAGGCCACGCCCCCTCGCGGCGGTCGCGCGCCCGGTGCCGCCGCCGCTTCCTGCCGCGTCCGCGCGCCCGCTCCCGATNGCCCCTCGCGCCGCCGCGGGATCGGCCTCCTGCGCGCGCCCGCCCGCCCGGCCAATAGGGGAGCCCCACGACGGAGCGGCCGCGCGCGGGCCGGGCCGGGCCGGGCGGTGCTCGCGGGGCCGCGCCCGCCCCTGCCGCGAGCGCAGAGGCGGCTCAGGCGAGCGGAGCGAAGGGCCGGCCCGGACCGAGATGGGCATGCGGTTTATCCTGTTCTTTTATGCCATCGTAGTGCCTTCTCCTTCTAATTTGTAGTTCCCTCAGATTTCTTCATCGATAACCTATCGTCTTTGCCTGTCTGTGACAAGTAGGCTGACTGGGATGGCTTCTCTTCTGCGAGATGCTCCAGGTGTAGGACACACAACGCCACAACAAACGCGTGTTCCCCACAGACAAAGTGAACTGATACAAACTTGTGCTGCGGCACCTTTTTTTCCAAATTTGGTGGTTTGGGTTTTTCTTTTGTCAGAAGGGGAACTTAGTCACAGAAAACTTCCGCCAAGTTAAGTGTGTATGATGTAGAAGGCAATGGTTTCACCAGCAGTTGAACAGCAGTTCCTGCCGCCAGAGCGTGGAGGTCTTTGCTCCCACTTCTGTCCGCATGGTCCTTTACCAGCGCTCCACGGGGAAATCGGGCTCATAGGACACTTCACTGTGTTGCTTTAACTCAACCACTGTTTCCTTTTTTGATTGCTTTTGGCCCAGATTAGTGAGCTAAAGCAGCCCATCCCTGCAATTGTTTAAGGCCAGGTTGGATGGAGCTCTGGTCAGCATGGTCTAGTGAAAGGTATCCTTGTCCATGGCAGGGAGGTTGAAATTAGATGATCTTTAAGGTCCCATCCAATCCAGGCCATTCAGTGATTCTATAGAGCTTTGGAGCCACCCCAGGGTAAGTGGCACCAGTGGATGGCTAGCGGCAAGATTTGAGAAGGGAAATCAATGCAAATAAAGAGTGGGGATAGCCATCACATTTCAGACTAGTTCAATACCACAGGAAAAGAAACCTCATATTTATGCTAGCATAAAACTGGCATAAAAGCATATTTTTGAGTGTTACAGGGAGCTCAACTTTAGTGAAGTAGCATACCAATACCTAATTTGGATGAAGTTTATATTGCTAGTCCTGTCTGTGATACACAGATCTGGTGTTACTGAGAGATGTTACACCTTTGCTGCTTGTCTTGAAGTTCTGCGTTCTGCAGACCCCAGGCTTAAGGCCTGCTAACTCCACCAGATTGACAGGCAAATGCTTGATAAGGTTTACTGCTTAAAAACATACTTCTTTTTGCAAAGGGATTTCAATTCATAGCAAGGCTTAAATGGAGAAGTTGTGGTGGTTTTTTTAATGGACTAATTTTCAAACTGCAATAAATGTAACTATGAAGTTCATAATTCATACAAATGTTGTTACATGAGGAATTAAGGTTCATAGAGGATTGCTAAGCTGATTGCTTGTGGTATTCTTCTTTATAGATGGTAAGTTTGGTAAATTGATAAGCTTTATGAATACATATGGAAATATCTCCTGTGTCTGTTATTTTCCAGTTTCTTTTTCTATTGTAGCTTCATGTGACAATGTCTGATATTGTTCCAAATGTGGATTTTTAATAAAGGCTTCCAAAATGATACTATTGTATCATTCCATAATGTAGAGGAAAATAAACATTTTCTTTATGTTGCTACATAAATACATTACAGGAATAAATCTTCTAGACATGTAAACTCTTTTATCAGAATGGTTGGAGTGTCTTGTACAAGCCTGAGCACTAGGGGCATTTTTTTATGGAAAGTTGAGAAATAATTTTGAAAATGGTTGCCAGCAGACAGCTGTGCTGACAGTGTTCAGATCAGATTTATATATTTGGGGCTGGCTAACACATTTTACTAAAATGAAATGTGGTTCAGTTTAGATTCAGACAGGGTTTTTGTTAACAGGAAGAAGTCTAAAGGCTACGTGATGTTTTAGACCACTGTAGTGGCAAGGCCTGTCATTCAAAACTGGGGCACTGTAATTTCTGGAAGGCAGGTGTTAGTTTTTAATGTTGATTGTATTTTAACCAAAGGTATTTAAAAAAAATACAGAAAATGACTGAGGGAAGTATTGAATAAGAATCATAATTTATGTAATGTGTAAGAAAACAAATAATGAGAAAGGATAATCTTGTGTTTTGTTTTGTTGTAGTAAAAATGTAGAAGATTTCACTGGACCTAGAGAAAGAAGTGATCTGGGATTCGTCACATTTGACATTACCGCAGATATCCTTAATGGAAAAAATGGTTTGCCAACTTTTTGAAATAAGAACACTTTGATGTCTATTTTTGTTGCCTTATAATCTTCAGATATTTAGG
>VWZD01010114.1:30836-42314 GCA_013396695.1 Sakesphorus luctuosus | reverse complement strand
ATTTAGGGCTTGGGGAAAACTAGCACTTTGTCTTAAAATAAAAATTTAAGCAGCAAAAAGTAGTGCAGTTTAATATTTGGACAGTACTACTGTTAAGTTTGCATTGCTTGTTTGAGGAGTGAATTGGTAAGATTTATAAAGCATACTATTGTGGTTGTCATGCCAAATCTAAAAACTCTGATGCACCTTTTAAATTCATTTTATTGTGAGGCTTTCAGAGTTCTAGCCAGGTAATGGTTGCATAGAAGTACCTGTCTTCTTTTAAAAATAAAAAGACATTGGAGTCCTTTACTATTTAGATGTTAAACTCTCTAATCTCTAGCATTGAAGAGTATGAAATTATTGGGAAGCATATGTTTTACTACAAAATTTATCACATTATTTTTAGCCTCTTTTGCAGTTGCTGTTACAGTTTTGCAGTTCTTTTCTATTTCTTTGCTTCCCTGTTAGTCTGGATTTTACTGGGGAAAGAGTATTGTGTTGTGGGTATTTATGAGGATTTTTTTTTGTGTTGCATAGGTTTTTAGACTCTAGAAGGGAATTATCCTTAGGATGTAGCCTCTTGAATAAGTTCTGTGCTTTCTGCAGAAGTCAGTACCAAATATGAGGCAGCACTCAGGTGATTGCACTAAGCCTTGCTTTGCAGTTGGACTGAGATTCCTTGGATTTTTTCCCTGTCTGTTTCTTGTCACTGTTAGGCAAGATATTGTTTCCTTCTGTTTGAAGTGTTTGCTTACAATGTGTTTGCTTACAAAACACATTGTAAGCAAACCACACAAAATATTGTGTTGATATGAATGCTGGATAAATGGACTAATCAGATTTTCCCAGGTCTGTCTTGCACAGGAATAAGAGGATTATTTTTTTATCAGATAGAAGCAGGAGAGGTAAGCTCCTACGTCTGAGTTTCACCTCTGAAATGCTTATATGTATTAAAATCAGAGACTGACAGTCCAAAATAAGTGCATGGATCTGTATGCAGTGTATATAGGGGGAATCAAAGCAAGGCAGGACAGGACCTCTAATAAATAGTCTCATACAAGGATTAGTCTGCAATATGTAGACATAAAGGTTCTGTGTTTTAATGACTTCTAATAGTAGCAGTATTTCTTTTTCTAAAGAGTCTGTCTTAATCTTTCATGCTTAGCATAAATAAACTTTGCAATGTTTAGAGCTGTAAAATGCAAATATCTGGAGAGGTTTTTTTGTCAAAATTTTCAAAGAAATACAGGTAGTTGGGCTCTCTTAACTACTGGAAACAAATTGCTAGTCCTGGGAAAAATTAAATAAAATGGCAGATAGAAAAAGAAACTAGGCAAAGGAAAGAGGAGGATTCAGCTTTCACAAACTCCTTTAAACTTACTTAATTGATTGCTAACTTTTGCAAGTGATAAGAAGTCCTACAAAGATCTTTAGAATCTTATTTATTATTTGAGCTAGATGACAAAAAATGCTCAAGTATAATAGCTCTACCTATTCTTGCAGTGACAGCAGTTAAATAATTGATTCTTTCTTTCTTCCCTTTGGAATTAGTAGCTTAAAAACATGATTTTGTCTTGTGATGAGTGAGTGGAAGAAGAATTTGAGGCTGGTTAGGGAATTTATTCTTTGAGATAATGGCAAATAGAATACAAAAGAGAACTGGAAAATAAAAGTTTACAGCTAATCTTTATAATGAGTTAAAAGGTCTTTTCCTTATCAGCTGCACATGGTCCATTCTGTTGTTAAATAAACAGACAACTGTTTAGAATCCCAGCATTATATACTGGCAGTCTCAAATGACAGCCATCAGTTCTTTACTGTTGATCAAAAATCTGAGCAGAGTTTCTTTCCAGTCTAATGAGCTTTCTTTGTTGTCAGTTGGTAATCAAATTTGCTAATTTCTGGTGTCCCTTCCAATATGAAATACGCTCCAGCTTCTCACTTCTCTAATGTGGGTATTAGAGGTTCTTTGAATACCCTACACTCCACCAGTTTTGTATTGTTTATTATTATATTGTTTAATGTTATTGTATCCACAGTTGTATATTAGAGTTCTCAGAATGTATAAATAATTGCCTTGAGGATATTGCTGAAGAAGTCTGTTGTGCCTGTTATGTTTAGGGTTTTATAATGAGTTATCTAGACAAGGATTCTTATTAATAGCTTGTAGTGGCAAATGTAGAGCACTTAAATCATTGGAGGAGAGATAGTTGTTAGATTTCATAACTAGTGGGATGGGAAAAAACCAACTAAAATGGGTCACTTCAATAAAATTAAAATGTATGAATAACATACAAGATATATTGAAAAGTAAGAAATTACAAAAGTAAGAAATTAATTAGTGTAGTCTGTTTAGATACAGTAAAAGAAGGTTATGTAAGTACAGTATGGTATTTTCCTTAACTCCCATACATCTGCAGAGTATATTTGACTGGAATGTTAAACAATTGTTTCTATATTTATCTGCAGAATATTCAACGAAAAACAATGTAAGTATCAAAAAGAAGGTTGAGGCAATTGGCCATTTTAATACTGCAGTTATTTTTAAACTTTCTGTAGTTCTGCTGGGAAGAGTTAAGGCACCAGCATTTCCTACTGGGTTAGGCTGTTTTTACTGGCTTTCATGATTGTTATTCTTTTGACAGTTTAACTGCAGGGTGGGAAGTTCTTCATGAAACCTAACTTGGTATGCACCTAGTAGAATGGGAGAAAAGTAACACATGCTTTGTGTTGCAATATGCTTGCAACAGTGTACTGTAAAGGAGGTTTTTCGCTTATTTTTTTTGTCCATTTTACTTTTTCCTAACATTCTTCAGATGACTGCAGTTAGAAACAAAATACAGTGGCTTTTGGTCTGGCCTGGTGTGGTGGGTCTTTTGCTCACATATCACAGAAGTGTTTGCCCAAACTAGTTACTGTAGCCCTGTAATTCATGTACGTTACCTTGTCATACTTCTCAAAATAATTGCCCTTGCTGCATCCTTTTAAGTTTCTACTGGTACTTCACTTTCACTGACCGAATAGGAGCTATATGGAACAGCCTGTGGAAAAATTACTTTAATGAAAAACCATGCTGCCATAGCACCACTGAATTCTAGTTAAAGCTACTATGGTCATGTTGCAAGAATGTAGTGAAAGCTTAGGGGGTTTCCTAACTTGCTGCACAAAACTACCTCCCTACTTTTTTTTCCGTTTTTTTTGAAGTTCCTCAGTTGTATTATAGAAACTAGTAGATACTGTGTTTGTACTAGAATCATTTTTAGGGTTTCTGACACCTTATTGTTTTGTTTCATCTTTTAGGGTTTTTTCTCGCATAAGTCACTAGTTCTCACAAATATTGAGAAATACTTTTCTATGTTGTTCTGTTAAATACTAAACAGAACTGTTTAACACCTACTTAAAAGAACAGTATAAAGTTTCATTCATAAAGTTAAGAATTTGGGAGCTCTCTCAATTATTCATAAAATGTTTGGGGTTATGCTTGAACTACTTAAAGTTGATATTTCTTCCATTAAACTTGGAAAAGTGTTAAGTACCTAGGCAGTTATGATAGCTCAATTTAAGGCCCTTATTTGAAACAAAGTCTAAATCCTGCTTTAAAAGTGATTTACCTTTGCAATTCAAAAGGAAAACTCATCCTTCTTTTTAAATCCTCCAAAGCTTATGACTTTTTAAAATGGCTTTCTTGTATTTTTAAGCTTTTCCCTGTTGTTTCCATTTATGCTGTGCCATACTTCACTGTGCAGTAGTACTAGATTGCCTCTCTGTAAAGCATTATTATATTAACTTAGTTATGGATTGCAAGCGTGTACTTCAGGGGTTTTAGATTAATAATGCTATGAAATTCCAGTGTCTGAATGTGATCTTGTAAGGTATCTTACTGACTGAATTACAATTGTATTTTTAGGCTCTAAATCAAGTGGTCCTTTGGGACAAGATCATGTTGAGAGGAGATAACCCAAGGCTGTCCCTAAAAGACATGAAGTCAAAGTACTTTTTTTTTGATGATGGAAATGGTCTAAAGTAAGTAAATTCATTTTTTATTAATCTTATTCATGGTATATTGATTTACTTGCAAACTTTGAATTATATGTGTGTTTATTGGTATGGTAAGGTTCTGTCTGATGCTGTCAGGCAGTTGCATCCACTGGTTCTCTGCTTTCGGTATTCTTGTCTGTGTAGAATTGTTTCTGGGATGCAGTCAACTCCAAAGGAGTTAAGGAAAAACAAAAAAAAAAGTAGGTATTACTTCCTGAAGTAACTACACAGATTTAAAAGCTTATTGTTTCTGAATGAGGAAAACAATCTGTATCCTAATGTATTTATTGTTAGTAACTGTTAATTAAATTGGTCGAGTATTTGTGCTGATAGTCTTTGTTGCTTTTGCAGGGGAAACAGGAACATCACTTTGACGCTTTCCTGGAATGTTGTACCAAATGCTGGCATTCTACCTCTTGTAACAGGATCAGGACATGTGTCTGTACCTTTCCCAGATACCTATGAAACGACAAAAAGTTATTAAATTATAGTACTGAATCATAAGCAAGATATTTTTATACTTGTATATTGTGAATACATTTTATTGCGGTTTCTTCTCACATCCCATGCAACTTTTCAATGAAAGGAACTTAATTTCCTTAGGTCTAACAGCACAGAAAAAGGAAATGAAAGTTTAGGTTTGTTTTTTTAAATTAAAGATTGAAGCTGAAACATAAGGGAAAGGTAAATTGCAGAGTAATGGTTTTAAAGGGAGGGGGGAACTGAGGATTTTTACTTTTTTTTTTTCCTGGCCATCTGAGTATAGATCTCCTTTTCTTTTAAATAAATATTTTTAAATTAGAAGATAGACTTCCTGTGTTTGGGCTTTTTTAAAGTACTGTGATAGTAGTTTATTATGTGTAGAACTCAAATACACCTGGAGTCAGTTTTTGGGAGTGCCTGAACGAAGCGACCACTCCGTTGTATGGCATTTTGCTAAATGCATGCTTAGCATGTTACAGTAGGGTAAGCTTGGTCCTTTCTGGGACTGCCAACAGCTACCTGGGTAGTTCATTATCTGTCAGTCAGCCTGCAGATCTTGTTTGGAGTGCCACTGATGTAGCCAATATCCAATTTTGTATTATAGGTAATTTTAATAACTGCTTATAATGAAGCAAACTGAAAGAATGAAAAGAAATCTATTTAGCATGAGTCTGAAGACTTTCTGCATAAGACATAAGCATGTCAGTAAGAAAAGTAAAAGCATAAGGTAGAGATGCAAAGGAGTCTCTTGATTTTTATTGGGATCTGCTCAGCAGAAAGAATGAACATTCTTTTTTCAGAAGGAGCTAGGACAACTAATATTAGAGGGGACCTTTATATAGCTGGGAAGGGGACAAATGTTGTCCAAAACAATCTGGGAAAACATTTACAAAATAGAGGATTTCCACCTGGTAAGAAAGAGTAAGTGAGAGAGATTTACTAGCTTGAGTATCAACATGAATCTACCTGCAAATCTGATTTGCACCTCTGCTGAAAAAGTGGCCTCTCTGTGAGTACACATCCTACTCTGTGTCCTCCTTCACTCAGCTACAGCTGTGAGTGCTCATCCTAGTTGTGAGGACAGTAGGAGCAGGGAATCAGGACTGCCTGGTGGCCATAATGATGGTTTATACTGATCGGCTAGTGGGTTTAGATCGTTGTATGTCCAGAAGGAGCATGCACTGCAATCACCTTCCTGGCATAGTTTTCAAACAAAGTATGACAAAAGTATTTATTGCCAGACCTGAAATGTTCTGAATGTACTGGGAACTTGGAAAAAGAGGAATCTAGGTCTGAAATTAAAACTGAGGTTTTTAATACTGTAAATCAGAAAAAAATAATAGGAAAAATGATGAGAATTGCAGTTTGGCAAACATTGCAGAAGAAGATATGCAAAAGACTGGAGCAGAATCTCCCACTTCGGTTTGAGTTCATTTAAGAGCTGATGAATTTTGAAGGAACTAACTTGCTTTTAAAAAGGTGTCTTTTTAATATTTGTGAATTATCCCTAAGTAACTATTTGGTATATTCATAGTGTTGGTGTGTCAAAGAGGTGTTGAAAAAAATTCCAAAAAGTGCTTTTTCTTGACAAACAAAATTTTGTTTAAGTGTGAAAACTAAAAACATTACTTTCACAGGAATATTTTAGGGCAATTTTTCATATGTATCCAGCATTTTAACTTGAATTTCAGGTCTCAGTACTTGTGCTGTTTTCCACAGGTTAGCATAATCAGCACACTGAAATACATACTATTTTTTTTCTCCTTTAATATCAAATGTATATATTTCTCTAAAAATTGTTATAGAGAACTTAAAGCTGTCATACAGAAGGAAAACAAAATATTTTTAGTGATAATTTGGCGAAGTTGCTGAGTTGTTAATTGCCAAGTACTGAGTTGTTTTTTTAATTGCCAAATACATGGTTGGTTTATTCATAAGTTATATTCTTGAAATGTTTACTGAAACATTTCTTGTGGCTTGGCATTGAACCCATTCCCTACATTCCTTTGGCAGTACTCTTCCAATGAACATACTGGTTGTCTGTTATAAAGAGAAGCTTTAACTACAGAGACAGGGATCTGCTGTCAAAAAACCATTGGGAAGAAATTTTCTTCTTTCTTCCAAATTGGTATATTCCTCTCAGCAGACAGTACCAGAATTTTAAGACACTAAACCCCTAGCTTTCTGTTGTGATCCTTGAAGTTTTACTAGCCTGTCCCAGTGAAGAGAAATTACGTTTGAGGTAAGCGTTTTAGAGGGATGAAGAAGAAGCCATCAAGGAGCCCAGGTTCTCAGAGGAAACAACTTGGTATTATCCTGAGAGAGAGGCCAGCATAGATGAGTGCTTAATGATGCTGTAATCACTTGCTCTTCACTTCTGAGCCACCAAGCAGGGGACAGGCTTGTCTCCTCTCTTCTCCATTCAGAATGCAAGGAGGCAAATTCTTCAGATGACCTCTATAAAAGTAAAAAAACCTTTAAAAAGTAAAGTGGCTACTGTATTTTGTTTTGACGATTACCAAACCATTTATAAAAAGAGCACTCTTTCGGAAACAAATGGCATTTACTTCCTCTTGTCTCGTACACATCTTATAAAAAGAAGTAGTATTGCTGGCAGCTGATTGTTCTTTCTGATATGATACTAACTAAATATTGGTGGTTTATGTGGTGATGTGTACAAACGAGGTATTCCTTGGCAAGTAATTTACTTCATGAGAAAAGACTTGAAATACTTCTATGGAAGTTTCAACTGAAAATACTTATGATGCATTTCAGGTAGCAATTTTTTATTAAGGTTCTGGAGACAAGAGTTCTTGTGAAAGGACTTAAAAATAGACATTCCTAAAGTAGCCTAGGTTTCTGTTTGCCGTCAAAAGCATGCAGCGCAACACTGAAAGCCCTATGCAGGAAAGGGAAATGGCTTTTAAAAAATCTAGAACACTATTTCCCTGCTCATATAGCCTCATTTATGGATTGGCACCGTAGGTATTGATAATAGAAACACATTGAGAAAATAAATTGCTTCTAACTATTAATTGTTTATTTTAATAAGTTTCTTCTGAACAATGAAATTAAAGCTAGCTAACATATTACTTGGCAGCCAGATTCAAATACAACATTTCCAAATGTTGAAAATGTTACTCTTCTGAGAAGTATTTCAAGATGATAGGTTTTGCAGGAACAAATGAAAGCTGTTTAGACCGAAAATTCAGGTAGCAGAGAGCAATGTTACTCCAAATTTGTGTCAGAAAATACATGGAAAATAACTATTTGTAACTTTCATATTCAAGTTCTTCTGGTTTATTTTTTTTCTTTTATTTTGGGAGGAAGTTTATATTTTTTTCATTAAAACAATTAAAAACTTTTTAAAAATATTTTTACTGTTCATTCAAACAAGCCAGTAGGCATACACCCTATAGCAGGAAGAGTCCTATTCTACGCATACTGGTGAATGTTCATACTACAGTAGTCACATCAGGCATATTTTCATCAAACAAAAAGAAGCCAAAACTTAGCTTGAACAAGCCAAATGGCTGCTGTATCATGTTATGGTGCCCTCCAACACTTCCCTGGAACCACTTTTAATGAACTGGCACATCATGAATGGTAACAGGTTAAAGATAACTACTGAAGATGAGGCATGGGTAAAGATGAAGTGAGTATTGGGTTAAAGTTTTAGTTTCCCTTAATATTTTGTCACAGAATAGTTTGAGTTCCAAAGGGCTTTTAAAGGTCATCTAGTCCAACTCCCCTGCAATGAGCAGGGACGTCTTCAACGAGATTAGGCTGCTCAGGGCCCCATCCAACCTGACGGTGAGTGTTCCCAGGGTTGGAGCATCTAACACCTGCCTGGGCAGCCTGTTCCAGTCTTTCACCACCCTCACTAGAAAACATCTTCCTTATATCAAATCTAAATAAACCCTCCTCTGGTTTAAAACCATTATCCTTTGTCCTGTTGCAACAAGCCTTGCTAAAATGATGTGCCCATCTTTCACATAGGCCCGCTTCAAGTGCTGAAGGGCACTTGGGTCTCCCTGGCTGAACAACCCAATTCTCAGCTATCCCATCTAACCATCTGCAAGTGTAGAATGGCTATCTCATCATCTCATGGTCAGAGTTTTCCTCTCCATCTCTCTCCCTCTCCACACCTACTCTATCTCCCCCTCTCCCTCCCCAGTATCTCCTTCCCCTGGCTTTAGTCTAAACTTCAACACAATTACTTTTTTCAAACATTAATAGTCTAATAAATTCTAAATCCTCTATGCATAAACTATTGAGACAATAAACAAAAAACCCAACTCTGGGCTAATCACAGGCACCAAAGTCACCTAGAACTCTCAGCTTTCCAGCTGTATTCCCATGTGCTTCTTTGTGGTGCTCACATAAATTCTGAGCAAATAGCTAGCACTCCTTTAAAATTATAAAACTGGCAGAAACGGATTAGAGAGAATATGCATATTTCCAGTACTAGAGGGCTGTGATAGAGAGCAAGCATTTTGGTAATTTGAAGACTTGTTTATATTATAACTTTGTTAACAGCAGGTGTCATGTGTTTTGCAGCTGTAATCCAAATATTTCCAGGTGCTTTACAAGAATAATGATGACAGTTTTTAAGTCATACTGGAATTGCTTTTGCAAGTGACCTCAAAACCCTCAGGGAACTAGAGTTGCCTGTGTGGCATGTGATAAACCAACCACAGATTCTACCAGCTGGCTCCACAGGTGGTCAGTAGCAAAAGGGATAATTGAAAACTCGTGACTGGGGGCTCCTTTTGCAGAACTAGGTTTTGGTTGCCACATGTGGGATTTGCTTTTGTGTTGCAACAGGGACAGCAGGTACAGTGTTATTCATTCAGTCTGCTCCTCACTCTGTTTCTTCTTGTTTTTCAGAGTTTGTTTTTTGTTTTCCAAGGGGTTGTTATGGTTCTGAGTGCTTATGCTGAGGGGAATGGGTTGGATTTGGTATACAAGTGAGGTTTCAGAATATGGTGGTAGGTGCTATGATAAGAAAAACAAGGGGGTTGGGGATGGCTGTGGAAGACCAGCTCAGAAATGAATGGTTTAAGTGTAAAAAACATTTGCCTGTAAGATTGGTGTTAGATGTAGTTATGAGAGGCAGACAAAGAACCTTTTTGTGTGTGAAGTAGTAATGGCAGATTGAGGTAAATCTATCTTAATTTAATGATCTTTGTGGGTCCCTTCCAACTCAGAATATTCTGTGATTTGGAAGTAACAGTGATGAGATTGTCTGTGGCTGCTGAAGTCTTTCTGGGGTTTGGGTGGGGTTTATTTGGTTGTTTGAGTGTTTAGTTTAAATTTTGTTTTACTTCTAAAAAGTATTTCTTCCTGCTTTATTTCTCCTAATTCTGAAAGAAAGAGAAGGCCAGAGCTTCTTTTTCTTCCCTGCCCTTCCAGTCCCAATCTCTCAATAATTATTACCTTTTCATATATGATTTTTCTTTAGGAATTAGCATAGTAAGAAACAGAGGACACTAGTGCTTGCAGTCTAATGTTTTGTACAGTTTCAAACTGCAATGAAATAATTTTAAAATTGTGTAGCTCGTCGGATATATTATCTGAGCTCACTGTAAAGACTGTCTCATTTCACAAGCTTTGATCCACATGAGCAGTGAACTTGGTCTTACTGTCACCTCTCTGTATTGTCAAGTGGCACTCAGAAAAGGAGTATCTCCTTAGGAAGCCACCTTTTCAAAGGCATTTAAGAGTAAAATGACTTTGAAGAATTAGTCCAAGGAGCATCCCTAGAAAGTGCAAACACTGTATCAAGATGTCTTAATTGAAATAAAGCCTTTGACACTGTCTTCTGTGCTATTAATGAGCTTTGGAGGGAAGATCCGTAAAGGGGGAAATACTTGAAGGTAGTGTAAAACTATCCAGAAGACTATACACAGTTAATAGCTTAAGTTTTTCAGTTTCAAACTGGAAGGCAGGTTGGGCTTCATGATTTAGAGGTGGAGTGGTTTGGGTTGGGTTTTTTTTTGTTTGGTTGTTTGTGTTGTTTTTTGCAGGGTTTTTGGTTTGGTTTTTTTTTACAATTTCCTGTCTCCCATGCTATTTACTACTCTTACACTACAATAATACTTTAGGAACAGAGTATTACTTGACAAATACAGTCTTAAGAGCACAGAGATTGTAGCAATGTCTTTAAACATTAAGGGATGTTAAACTAAATCTCTAACCAAAGTTGGTTTTGTTTTGGAGTAACTAGGGGAGAAGAATAGATAAAAGGATGATCATGAGGACACTTAATATTTTTGGACTTATTGCTATTTAGATTTCTTTTAATTGTGTAGACATGAAAAGCAGAATGTAATATCAGAGAACAAAATAAGTTTATTTATGAAGTACTTGTAATTGAATATTTAATTCTAATTTCCCACAACACCATCTAATGAATCTTTACTAGAAACCTAAGTTCTGAGGTCTTGAACAACTGATTAAATGAAGGACTTAAAAAGGACTGTTGCTTTTTTTATAGCCTTTATGATTTTTAACAGTAAGATGTTGATTTAACAGTCAGTAGGATTATGTAATATTCTTTTCAGTTAATGCAAGCTTCTTTTATTGTATTTGATTCGGTCTTGTTCCCTGTAGGTAGCCCATTGCATAATTCCATGCAGTATGAGAACACGAGCAATTGTGTCTGCATTAATGTTAAGTATAGATCTGGAACTGTATTTCAGCTGAACAAATTGATGCTGCAATAGCTCTGAGCTAAGTAGGAAGTCTTACAAATACTGCTTTTTAATGATGTTCAAGTGCTTTTTGTCAATAGTTATATTTAAAGGGAAACTTTCTCCTTTCGAAGTGGAAGTGGTTGGAGAATCTGTTACATGCAATTTCACATAATTTACTGAAAACAGTGGTACTGTACAGATGGAAATTTCCATGAACAAGGACAAAAAATATTTTATACTTCTTGTAGATGTGGATTTTAAGTCTTGGGTTTAAAAG
>VWZD01010114.1:0-30425 GCA_013396695.1 Sakesphorus luctuosus | reverse complement strand
AGTATTTGTGTCAAATGGAGAAGGGGAAGAAAAAAGGAAAAATATAGTCCTTGTATATAGAAAGTGATTTAAACCTTTGACTATGTAATAAAGTTCATAATTCTGTATTTGTAGAACAGTTCTATGATAAGGTGTGAAGGTAATGTTGCAGGAAAGTGAAGCATGTCTCTTATAAGCTTGTTTGGAAAGTCTAAAACAGAATCCCGTGCTGCTTCAAGAGTGTGCTGGCACTTAGCTTTAGAATTCAGAGTAATACCTTTGACACAGATATAGGATATATGTTGTGGGGTTTGTTTTCTTCCATCCCAACAAGAAGATTTTCAGTGCCTCCTTGCTATATTAACAACCTGATCTATTTTATTGTTTACAAATGCATAACAATTAAGTAGAGACACTGGCGAAGCAACTCCCCACCATGCTATTCCATCATAATGTTAAGCTACACTGTGTCTGCACCTTAAGGTTAAAGGGTTTGCAGATTTAACATTTTTCATTTTCTTTAAATGGATGGGATTTGTGTTTGCTATTATTTAAATCTTCCAAAAAGATATTGATATAAAAAGTTAATGAAACTTTTTGTGACATAAGAGCACATAGGTATGGTCTTTGTCTTGGTGGCTGTTATTTTCCCTGTCCCCCATAAGTTACTGATCAGAAATTTGAAAAGCAGATGCTAACTTCCTCAGAAAGGACAGTAGGCCACTCCTCAAAGTCAGATAATTTCATGTAGGAATCCATCAATATTCATCAAAGCCAATGGGTGTCTTCAGATAAGGTGTGGCTGGGTTTTCCTGGATGGTTGACATAATAGTAATGTCATGAGTTCATTAGTCATGTTTCATTTTTAATGCTCTCCTACTCCAGGAAGATGATTTTTTCAACTACTATAAAATTCCTAAATTTTAATATTAAAGGAATCAAATCAGAAGCTTCCATTTGCACTCTACATTGCAGTCTGTTGTCCTTTCAGGGAGACCCAATAAATATGTGTGGTGTATGTGTGTTTCTGTAGTTCAGTGTAGTCCTTCAAGAACTGATCAGCACTTCAGAAGTTTGATTTCAGTGCCATCATATGTCAGAGAGACAGCATCAAACATTGAAACTTGTCTGAGCAGTTCTGGAGGCAACACCAGTTTGCAATTGATCATGAGGAGCTCTGGGAGGTGTAAATGACTTGTTTTCCTGGAGTTAACAAGTGACCTTTTTGCTGGCTCTGATTTTAATTTATTTTTGTCTTTTTTTTTCTCTCTTCCCTCCCCCCTGCCTTTTTTTTTAAAATAGTTTTTCTTCTGTCAAAGAGAATTTCAGATATTTTGCATTAAAAAACTGATATGCATTTGCCATTAGATTCACAGTAGTTCTTTTACGCTCTCTTTTTTTTATAAGAGAAAATCTTGTCAATAAAATTTTATTTATGTTTCTGCAGCTGAAGAAGGAGTTTTGGTATTTGATATCCATGTAGGCTTTCAGTAAAGGCCTGTTGTTGACTTCTGAAGTTTTGAGGGTTTTCCCCCACTAAACGTTGTCCAAGAAAACTTCTTTTTTGCTGCTTCCATATTAAAGAATTCAGAAAATATTTTACATTTTTCCATTTTCCTCTGTATATTCTTTCCTTCCAATTTTCTATCCAGCAAGATTATTTTAATTCTGTTATGCTGGCCCTTTCATGCACAAAATTACTTTCTGAATTGTGTTTTACCAAGATATGGTGTTACACAGTTGCATCATAAAATCACAGGTGCTTGAATATTGTAAAACTGAGTCCTACTTACTTATACTAAAAGTTCCTCAGGCTTTTGAAAAAGAACAGTGCAACATATGAAAGGGTGAAAAACTGAAAGCCTTATGTTTGTCAGTTTTGAGGTAGTTCCCTTTGCTAGTTTTTCTGGAGCAATATCGTTTATTTTCTCCCTTGTCTTTCCTGACTCCAACGAAATCTTTCTTAAATAAAAACATGTTTTGTAGCCTTTGTCACAGCCGATACTTTTGTAAGTCAGTATTTTAATGGACATTCCTTTTGTTTCAACTAGCAATTATATTTTCTGGTAGCATGACTGAAATACTACAGAATAGTGTGGAAATGGCTTTCTGAAAAATGTTCCATCTAAAAAAAAATGACAGTGTCATAGTACTAGAGTTACTTCTGCTAATTTATTAAAAGAAATGAGCACAAAAATCATATTGGGGGAAAATTGTTTGAGAACTGTGTTTGATCAGTCCTGCAGGGAAATTTTACAGGAAATTCTAAAACACTATCTTGAATCTAACATGGAAAAAGAGTGTTGATAAAGTTCAGCTTTGAAACATCATGATTGTAATAATTTTACTTTTTTATCTGAATGAATTATATATTCTGAAGGATCTTCCTTAGTCTGAAAACTAAAGACAGTTTAATTTAAAAACACACAGTTTGTGTATTTGCCAGCAGATGTCAGGCATTCACTTTACAAAAGAACTGTACTTGAAAAATCTCTGTTTTCATAGTAGGATATATAAGAAGTTTTCATTTTAAATTTAGATATATATAATGCTGTTGTGCGACTTGTTACCTATTAAACTTGAGAGATTTTAATTTAAAGAATGACTTTTCAGGTGTTTTGAATTAAACAATAGTAGGCTTAATTCTAATGTGACATAATCTATTTGTTTAATATTTGACATTTATGAATTCCATATATAATACGGTTAAAAACATGAGTCAATTATGTACATGTGTAGACAAATGATATCCTTGCATTTGTCTTCTCTAAGCAGCAAATGTCTGGTTACATTTAAGATAGTGCTGTTTAGTTTATCCCTGGGACCTAACCAGTCTTCTGCTGCAAATGAGACAATCTTTACAGTTAAAGTCTAACAGACTTAGGACTCTGTGATGTTATTCTTGGCTCCTCTACGGATTTCTTTCATGGACCAAACAAGAAGCTGCAGATGACAAAACTATCATAGAGAGTTTTAAAATATATAGGAGTTGGTCATCTCACAAACACTTTGAAACCTAATTTATTGAGAATATAAATTCAATTTTCCAACTTTGAATAGTGTGGGTAGAGTTGATGTAGCAAACATCAAGATTGAGCAACATCATCTTTCTGAAGCTCTGCTGTTGTAGTGAATATATTTAAGGCAACTTTCAGTGCATTTATTAACTGCCTGTTAAGTGTTTCCTGCAGGAAACCAAATAGAAATATTTTTTGTAAATATTTGGGCAGTGGAGCAGGAATAGCTGTCCTTTGAAGTGGGGTGGTATTTTTATACAGATAACCGCATTGACCCCATTCTTTAAGGTACTCGTCTGTGTTCTGAGCATCTACCCCTGCTAAGTGGGAACAGCTGCTTCCCAAAGAGACAAGATACAAGTCAGCAGCCTTGGCTGAAAACAACAGAAAGGACTGAGCATGAAATGAGAACTGCTCCCTTGGTGGTTCCCACTGTATTAGAAACAAACAACCATTTTTATCCTCTCCCTACTGAACTTTAGCCACTACAAATGAAAAGGACCAAAATAACTGCCATAAGAAAATATATATGTGTGTGTGTGTATGTGAAAGGAAAAAGGAGGACTATATCTAGTTTTTGTAAGGATGAGTATATCTTTTTTGTACCTGATCCAGAATGTTGTGAAGTTTTCCCTCATGGGCAAGCACTGGGAAAGCATTTTTGATCAAAAATAAAATGGAAAGACAAAGACTAGAAGTGTATATATAGGAATGAGTAGTGTTTATAAACCCTTTTGAAAGTGTTCCAAATTGAAAGTATCCAGATAAGACATGAGAGAGAATGACTTTGTGTAAAGGTAAGAGACTTGAAAGAAAATCTCGCAGGTTTCTTCCCTCTTTTGTATCCTGGGTCAAGAGTTGGTGCCTCTGTTTAAAGAGCTTTCTTTTTTTCTGTGAATAAATAGCATGTAACTACTCATTTAGTCAGGTATAGAGAATCAGCATCTACTTATCACTGGACTTAGCAGCTTGTGCTGGTCAGCATTACTTTCTTGCCAGATTTCCATTCCTTTCACTTGGACCTCATTCATTCATCTCTGAACTTCAAGAAGTCCAATTAAATGGTCATCTTCAGGGACTAGGTCCAAAGGCTAAAACAACTTAGGCTGTGTGCAAAATAACTTCTGGAGAGTAGCAATGTTTCAGAGATTGGATCATATAATACAGTAAGAGGCAGGTAATGCTAACTCTATCAACCAATTCTTTGTGTAAACTATCAAAGGTCCCTTGGAAATTGCCTCATTTTGGCTCCTCTTTTGGCTTTTTAGCTATAAACCTGTTTATCATAGTGGCCAGAGGCAGTCCAGTGCAATCTCCTCAGGGCTGGGAGGGCTGAGGTGCACACCACAGGGCTTGTAAAGCTGAAGGAGGGGATCATGCCAAGGTTATTGTCAGTTTGGGGTTTGACTGTGTCTCCTAGAGCTTTTATTGCTTTATTAAATGGTGCTGGAGGAGCTTCTGTTGCTCAGCCTGGTTCCAGGGGATTTGCAGTGGCACAGTGAGTTGAGGCTGTGGTACTCTGGTTCACCTGACCTGTTGGGACGCACTTTTGTTTGAGAGAAAACTGTAACCTAATAGTGGGTGTAGGTTTCTGATCTTCAACACAAGCCCATTCATTTTTGTCTGAAGTCTGGCTTTAGGTAGGCTTTCAGTTCTTATGTTTATTGTTTTGAAAGTATCTGATATTGATAAGGTGATGGCATATAAGACATGTCAGCAGAAGGTTCGGTTTTAAATGTCAAACCAGTAAAAATGTATAACTATTCAGAGCACTAGCAATAAGGTTTGCAACCATGCAAATTGTCCTGCATGATCTTTCTGAAAGAGAAAATACCAACTTCCACTTCCTATTAATATAATACCAATATTAAAAAGTACCAAGCAGTCTGCTGAAGAGCTAATCATGGAAATGCAAACACACAGTGAGAAATATTCTGAAATCAATCAAATAACAAAATCTCCTTTATTATTAAACTACATTAATGGTTTGAATAATCTTTTATTAACACTAAGCTAATACACTGAGCTAGACTTCATTAGGGAAAAAATGAGAATAGTTTGTTGGCAGAAAATACCCTTTTAGTGTGTCACTAGATGGCAGTGTTACACATGGCATGGAATGGGTGTTGGGTTTTGTTTAACTGTACAAGCAAATTTTTAACATTGACAGAAAGCAGCTTTTTGAGGCAGTTTTCATGGATAAAAGTGAAGAAAATGAGAAGCTAGACAATTGCCACAAAGCTGTTCCCTAAACTCCATGTGTTTATATTTTTGAAAGGAGAGAAGTGTTAACAATGTTTGTGTTTGAAAAGCATAGTGGGCCTTCATGAAAAGGCAGCTGGAAAGTTCTTGGCATCTGCTGTCTTCCTTGGTAGCTGGGTAACACTGTGTCTGGGCTACAACTTGTTAAAGCTTGCACATGTTTAGTGAAACTAGACTATTCCCCTTATTTTCATGGGTTTGGTATTTGTTTGCTTGCTGGGGGTTTGGTTTTTAATCTCCAGTCCCATTATCAGGAAAGACCCAATAATTGGGGTAACTTGTTGCAGGAAAGCAGCACTTGGCACAGTCTGATGTGACAGTACTGTACTCATGTTTTTCTCAGAAATTCCAGTGGTGTCAAACTGAGTTCCACAGGCACAACACATGAAGGGCCCACAACACAAAGATTGCATGCAATAAATTATAGGGGAGAAACTAAGCTTTCCAGTCTCCTTTGCTTATCCCAGTGTGCCTGGCTATTGCATAACAGATGGGGTCGAGTGACCTCCTAATGTACATACAGACTAGTGCCCATTAATCTTGAAAGGAGGTAAAGTTTCATGGTATGTAAGGACTTCACGTTTTGGGAGTTATTTTTCCCGTTATGCTGAAATACAGAGTTGCTAAGGGGAAATGAAGGCTTGATAATGCATTGCCTTTACAGAAATGGCATATTATTTTAAGATTAAAATCACATTCCCTTTCCTTTTTACTGTCATGGACCATAAAACAAAGTTGCACAAGATGGATACATTTTATTTGCTCTTAAGGGATTGCATGGCTACAAAGTTTAAATAAGTTCTTAGTAAATGAGGAAACAAATTCCTTAATTCCTACCTACAACCCTAAAAGTCAGCAACTAGAATTAAATGTTAAGTTTTTGTTGTCAGGACATTCGAAAATCTGTCACAATAGTTTTCTCAGTCTTTACCAATGGATATGTTTCCATTACTGTTGTTCATTCATGAGAACAGGGGAAATGATGCAGGATGAGCTGGTGAGAAAATTTAAAGGAAACAATAGTAATGACTCACAACTGAAGTCTGTGTTTTAGAAATTCCCACCTTTCAAACGAGGTCTGCTAAAGAAAAAAGTAGTGTTGTAGTCAAGTCAAAATTATATTGAAGTAACGCTATGGCATGCAAAGTATTGTTTTCAGAGACAACCTAATCTGTTTGCACTTTTGATCTGAACTTTTTTTGGTTTAATGACATGCTAAAAATTGCTTGCCCAATCCATTGTCTTCAGAGACTGGCCTTTCTTTGAAGAGTTACAGGAGTTGGATTCTGCCAAGAGCTGACTTCTTTCTCTGGCATTCTTTGGAGCTGCCTTATTGAAGTGCTTAGCAGAATATGTTTAATACTTTAAAAGGCTTTAATACTACAAAATACTACTAAGGTTTAATACTACAAAGGTTTAGGTCTATAAAATGTGAAAACTATCACTAAAACAGGAATGCAATGACCAAAAGAAGAATAAGAATAGGAATGTGATAAGCCACAGATGACGATGAATTTTTATGATTTAATTTTTATGCACTTTGCATGTTTGCCATGAAAGAGTGAGGTTTTCAAAACAACTCTCTCTTCCTCCAAGTCTTTCTGTAAATGACACTTGCCTAGCTAGTGTGTGCAGCCCCACTGGATTTTGTTTCCCCAGTGCTCCTCTTTGTGACTACACCTGGGATCAAACTATGGCACACAGCATACATACATGATTTTACCATGTGAGAAACATGAATATTGGTTCTGCTGTGTTGGAAAATTAAACAGAATCATGTCTTGGGGAAATTGGGTTCAGTGTGATAAGATTTTTATCTGCCTCTGATTTGTGTCTCTGCATATGGCTTTTGTAAAATGACTGCTTAGAAGACTTACTTTCTCATAAATGCTTGTAGCTGTCATGTTTAAGGCGTCTTGTTTATCTGGAAGTTCAAGTTACAATTACAGAAATTGTATTTTTAGTGCTGATTTGTGGGTACATGGCACAGAGAACACTGATAGGCTAAAGTTGTCTATTAATCCACTGAATGGAAAAACACACTGTGCCATATACAGTCATTTTCATGTTAATTTATTAGTGCTTCTTAACTATATCCGGCAAACCCTTTAAACTGTCATCTGCAAGAGTTTTTTTCTGCATGTGTATGTGTTCTGACTTACTTTATAGAAAAAAAACTTACTAAGCATTTTTTTTAATGATTATGTTACCAATTTGCCAGATATTTTAGTTGACTACTGAAAATCTTTTCAAGGTATTGGAATGTGTTAGATAAAATCATGCACAGATGAAGTGAAGTACAAAAAGCAATGTATGCAAATTCACAGAGAAATATTATCGAAATATATATACAATTATATTTATTTGGTGGTGCAGTGGGTTGCTAAACAAGATGATTTCTGAGAGAGTAACTATATGGCTGACTTCTGTGAACATTTCGTTTCTGCATGTCAGTATGCCTTTGGGCTATTTTAGCCTTTGCTTTAATCATCAGGTTATATCTCTTTCTTTACAATTTCTTTGCCCTGCCTGCCCCTGACAGCAAGTCCTATGCACAAAGCTCTCTGATCAAACACCCAAACTGAACTCAATGGATTAGTGCAGTTTTATAAAGGTTGTACAACAGCCCCTAAAGAGGGACATCAATATCTTCCCATCTTTGCTTTTTTTTTGTTTCACATTTTCATTATGAGAGGGGTGTGGAATTTGTAAGTATGACTGTTTTTCCTTAATTCTGCATTACATAAATAAAGAAATAATGGGAGTCAGAAACTTAGCCTTTTTTCTTAAGTGTCATGCCCTCAAGTGTGACTCAGTTTTTATTTTTAAAGATGAGGTGCTTCCATTTCCATTCCTATGTGCTACATATGATATTGTGTAGCTATCCTTATCAAATAATCTCTTGTGGTTCCGTCAAACTTTTTTGCATATCACTCCATCATGGCATTTGTCTGGTCATATTTTACTGGTAAATTATTTAAGTAATGGAACTATTTTTGTATCTGCTTGGCCATGACTTGCTTCTGAGAGTTGCTCTTTCTCAAATGCATCACTTATTCGCCACTTTCTTTTGTACTGCTCTTCCTTAACCTGGAATGAGGCTCTCGTGGCCTAAAAACTGACTGCTGCAGCAACAATTTTGTTGTGTTGTCTCTCTACTAATAAATTACTTTGTGTTGATGTGCTTGTTCTGCCGCTTGCTCTGGATATAGCTCAGGGATCTCCTTGCTGTAATATACCGTACAATATATACATCGTTCTATTCCCCCTTGTGAGGTTTTTCTGTGAAACTGAGCTAATGCTGGAAGCAGTAACAGGCTAATCTGTAATCTAAACCAAGAAGCAGAGCAAGAAAAAAATCTTTTTAAAGGGAATATATAAACATGGAAACTGGTACTCTGTTTCTGGAACTACTGATTTCTCTCTGTGGTTTCAGACCAGCTATTTATTTACTATCTTCATTTACTCATATGTGAAAGAAGCATGACAATTATTTACCTCAGTAGAAGTTTTAATGGTTCATTAGTTTGTTTTCAAAGAGCTTCATGACAGCAGAGGCAGAGCAGCATATACACATATACAAATTTCCAGTGGCCAGGACCCAGCAGCTCAGTTATGTTGATCCTGGCCTAAACAGCCATCTCCAGTTCTTCAGAAGGGAAGCTAAGGGTGGCTTTAAAATGTCCTGTTTTTCTTCCCTGTGCCTGCCTTAGATTTTTATATTTATATACCTTTTTGCTTCCCTGCCCTGGAACCTGTTCTATGGTGTCCTTTATGAGAGTTCCTGAAAACCTAACCAACGGAAGGAAAAAAAGTACATAGACTTTTGATCACTATAGGACAGTGCTGCCATGTACGAATTACTTTTTAAACAGTTAAAGAACTGGGGGGGGGGAGCTGGGCAGAGTGGGTTAGAAAACTGATGATTCAGGTTTTGTAGGAAAAACATGGATGTTTGATCTGCCTGGAGAGAGGGGACAACTACCAGCAATGTTTTGAAGAAGGCAATCAATGGGGAGGTACAGTTAACAGAATAATAATAATACTAGCATCCCTTTCGGGCAAAAATGAACAGAAAATCATAAAAAGGACTAGGTAAGGCCTGTTTCACTGTTTATGCACATGAAAATATAAGCTGTGTTGTGTTAGCAAACTGAGCAGTGTTTGGCTGATGCTTGGACATGCAGTTTTTGCATGTAGGGCACATGAGTTCTCCTGATGACTTACAAGAGACTTGCTTGTCAGAGATTACCAAAAAGCTTTGAGACTACTAAATTAAAAGAGCCTTTGCATGTCAATAAATGGAGATGTATTATATATCAAAATGTACAAAGTTATGCAAGATCTGAAATTAAGTAAGTCTTTGTGTATTTTTTGGTGCATGTTGTGGTTTTTTTCATTTTACAAACAGGACTATAAGAAAATAACCGTTGAGGGATATTTGTCCTGCTACAACCAAGTTGGCAATGTCAGAAAGGTTTTGTCAGAAAGATGCCTCAAGGAGTTAGATATGCTTGTATATGAAAAAACCCCAATTCTCACAGAAAGCAGTAAATCATGAGGCATACAGCGTTGATTCAATTGTAACAGAGTGAAGCTCATTTGAGATAAATAAGAGAAATGGATGCTCACTGCTGACATGATGGACCAGATATTTAGTTGTTCCTTAAAGATTATTTAATGCAATAGTTGTGGTTACAAGCAATCTAAAAGCTGCTGAAATGTTTGTATACAAAGGATAATGTTTTAATTTAATTCTTCTGTTCAGTTTAAGGACCCTTTAGGTTATTCCAGGCATCAGAAAGAAGTGAATTAGTGTTGAAAATTCTTGCAACCAAGACTGCTTTGCTTTTCTTGTAAAGGCTAAACCCAAAAGTTCTCTGGTTCTGTAATCTTTATTTCCTTAGGTAACGGTCCCATCCTCCCCCATGTTTTTTCCCCATGGTTTTAAGGTCTTAGCATTCCAAAATGAGAGAACAGAATTATGCCTCGGGGTCAGCTCTGAGCCTCTGGACCAGAATCTTCCATCTATTTTTGACCTCTGAAGTATTTTTAGTCTGTTTGGGTATTCTTCATAGTGGAGCAGGAAAAACAGGTAAAAAATAGACAAAGCAATGATCTACAACAAACACTCTGGAAAACAATATCCTGAGCTTTCTACTGACAATGTTCACCTATAGCACCCAATTTTACATTATTTTTAACCAAGGCTGCTAAATCTGTATGGAATAGACTTATGATATTATCTGTCATTTATTATATGTGAAAATAGCAGAAGAGTTTGTAGTGACTATGTGCATATTTGAAATAATGAAAGATGGTCTGGTTAAGAAGTAAATGGTTATTATTGTTTAACTATAAGACATTCATAATTAGTCCTCTCCTCTGTAAGACCAAATTTTAGCTTTCTTTTTCGTTGTGTATGCATGTGTTATTCTTTAAGCCTTCTTATAAGCATAGTATAAAGTTATTTTCCCTTGATATTCTGACATTTATAAATAATTCTGTCACTGTTCTCTTTTTTTTTTTCTTGTGCTGATGAAGTCTCTGCAAGTTCAGAGTCAATGATGCTTTAGAGACATTTCAGCTGGAAGCTGCTTCTGGGACTATTTGCAGAACAAGGGCTACATTCGTGAATGACATGAAAAACATTTGCTTGAGTTCAGGGGGGCCCAAGTACTTGAGAAGGCGATCTATGCATAGTTACTAAACAAAAGAAATACATTAGTCTTGGCATAATATTTGAGATGAAAAAAATTGAGGGGGTTGCTACTTGCACAGCCTCATATATACTTGCCCAGTTCTCGCTTTTTCCATGGTTGGTAATCAAGCTGCTTGCCTATATGAACCCTTGGTTTCATCTGATATTGCCTTTATGGTTTGCCATTTATGTTCTCATTCACCCTTTTGCTTATGAGTCTTTGTGAATTTACCACTGGGTAAAACCATACAGAAAGCAGCTTTTGCTGCCAGTCACAGCTGAGCAATGTGTTCCTGAGCAGTTGCCACTCCGAATGCTGGGTCTTGCTCTTTGTCTTCGCTTGGCAGGTTACAAGGACTGCTGCCATGCTACATCTCCTGAAGCCACAGGAAGTGGCTGAGGGTGACAGAAAGATGGCCTCTGTTTCCCCTCTGCCCTCTGGCCATTTTCGTGCCAGACAGTGTTGAAGGAGGGATTCAGCACTTGGGGTGATGTTTGCTACTCATCCCTCCTGCTGGTTTCCCAGTGAGTGGGTGTTGGGTCCCCTGGAATTGTCTCTTGGGCCTCACGTGGTTCCTCTGCTTTGTGCCTTGGCTGCTGAACCTTTCCCAGCTAGTTCAGAGAGTGTGTTTCCATTCTAACAGTGCAGGTGCATGACTTTTTAATAATGCTCCTTAACTATTGCTTTCCTTTCAAGATGAATTTTGTTAAAAATAGGTATTGCTGTATACTTAGAACATGTGAAACATGCAGTTATATAAAGAAGAATGTGTATTTTTCAGTTAAAGCCCTGATGTTATCAAATCCTGTACATACAATGCTATTAATTGATTAGTTCTATATATGTATTGAATGTTGAGGTAAAGCCAATGCTTTTATGCTTAGGAAATATTTTGCAAGTGTTTCAATTGTTTTATGAAATTTGAATTGTAATCCATTCATTTTTTTTAAATTTGGAGAAGGATTTTATTACAAGTGATTGCTTGTAAATGAAGTTTGGGCATCTTTGCTCTTGGGATTTGTTTCAGATCTTTTGGCAATTAAATATTTAAGTCCTTTTTTTTTTTTCCAATTCAACTTCATCCAGTTGAGTGAGAAAGTACATATAAAATCATCTGGATTTCTGTCCAGTGTTAGGTATGTAGAATACTTTCATCCTCAAAAAAAACCAAACAAACAAACAAAAAAAAAACCAAACAAAAAAACACAAAAAACCCAAAAAAACAAACAAACAAAAAAAAACCCAACCCAAAACAAAACAAAAACAACAAAAACCACCAAACCCAAAACACCAGAAGTTTTGTTTATTTGTTTTTGTAATCAAGTTAGGTTAGTAGGACTTAGATTTACTTCAGATTTACTTCCTGTAAGTGCCTTACCTGGTTATGGTTTATAAGCTGAGCCCTGAAAAACACTTGAGCAATGCAAAATAGCAGCATTCGATAGTAGAGAACATAAGTGTATGGGTAAAGTATCTCCTTTTTTTAATCACTCAAAAGCACCTTTAAAGGCTTCCATGGCTAAGATATTTGTTATCATTGGGTTTGGTATTTGGTAGGATTTACAAGAAGTAAGAGACTATGACTCGTATTTTGCTATTCACATTGGCCATGTCCTTTCCTCATGTTAGATGTGTTGAGGTTCACTTCCTTACAGAATAGTGCAGATCACAGTGGATGAAACAGTTGAATTCTGTTTCAAATTTTATGTCTCTGCATTATATCATGGGATAAAAATATGTACAGTCACCTTCTACATGCTTATAATAGAAGAAATATATCTGTCTTTGCTATAAAATCAAAAGTTTAGTTTTAAAATGCAAACTATAGTTATAGAAGTAATCTTTGTGTAAGAAGTTATATAGCATCTTATTCATGGCCCAATGCTTTTCTCAGTGTTAGAAATGGGATTTTTTCCGTTCCTTTTCTCTTTTGAATTCTAAGGCAAATTGTGTTTCAATGCTGAGCGTTCCCCTGAAGTCCTTTTTCATCCTGAAAAGATTATATCAAAGATTGCACAAAGCAAAATTGTCTTTCTTCTGGCCCTGGTTCTGTGTCTATAGAGAGCCTTTGAATAAAAGTATTAACATTTAAAATTCAAGCTGATGAACAGAAAACTGGCTAGTACTTGCATGAATACTTGTTTCTTTTATATGTTTCCTGTGATATTTTTTTCCCCAATTGTAGTTAAGGATTGAACATTGCAGCTATTTCTTTGTTCCAAATGTTGTGACTGAATTCACTCATCTCTCTAGTGACTCTTGATCTTCATTTAAAAAGGCTTTATTTCTTAAGAAATCAAATTTCTCTTTTGTTACATTTATTCGTTAAATATTCAAAAGCAGAACATTTCATAAGCTAGAGTTCCAATGTTTGTTTTTCAGCGTTTGTATCAAATCTGTTTAACTAAAAGTTTAATTGTCCTAAGGATGAAGGATAGCAGGCTTCATTATTTCGGACTTGACACAATCTAAAAAGCTGCCGGAAACCTGTAGAGTAACACTGCTCATCTGAGGGCTTGCAGAGGCAGTATTAAGCTGTTCCACTTCCAACTCGCCTGCATTCCTGTTACGTGGATTTTGGTGGATTGATGCAGATACATAATTTCAGTGCTTCAGCATAGTAGGTTGTACACAGAGGGGGTGATTGTGTAGTGCAGGAAGGATACTTTGTTTTTTTCCTTGGGGCAATGTGTATTACAGACTTTTGAAAGAGCCATGAAATCCATCTCTCTGGCAACCTAAACTTTTGCAAATCTTGATGTGGAAACGTTTATTTTCACTTCTTTTCTTGAGGTGACCTCAGAATTTGGTGGTAACCTTCATACAACCTGAGACAACTCATAAGGCATACTAGACTCTAGGGCTGGGTTTTGGGAATTTGAAAACACAGGCTATTATTTGGGATCATGAACAGTGAGAGTGCATCATTAGAAAATGAAGATATTAAATGTTAATGTATTAGAAGTTTTCCCACCCAATGCAAAAATCCAGATTTATCAGTTTTACTTCCATCTCCAAATAAATGATATTTTGTTCTTTAAAAACAAAAAAATTTCTTCCTTGAAAATTTCAAACCTCATTTTCTGTTCACACCCACTTTTTAATCAAAATTTCAGTTAAAATAAAACTAAAGTGTCCAATTATGTTTGCATACTTCTTTTCATGAATTTTTGTCACTTTGAATTTTACTGCTAATTTGCAAAAGGAAGACACTTTGAGATAAGAAATACTTACACAGACATAAAAAAATCATCTTTGTTTCAGTCTAAATTGGGTAACATTTTTTAATGGGTAAGCCTTAAATATCTCTGGAATCAGGCACTTTGCAGTGCACACGAACATGTATACGTGGTCACTGTCATGCAAGATTTTGAGGCCCAGTTAACAGCAATCAAATTTCAGAACTTCTGGATGAACACATGCTTTTTAAAGGGCACCCTAAAAGGACTCTTGAATACAGTTGTGGGAATTACTGAATTCTCACAGATCACAGTTTGGAAGCTGCAGCTAAATATAGTGTCCATTGTTTCTCCTTGCATAGAAGGATGTGAAATAGTCAGAGAAAAACTGAAATCTCTGAAATTTGTCTACCTGTAAAATGGGTTAATGACATTTCCTTCCTTTTTTAAAAAAGTATTTTGAGATCCCTTGTTGTATAGTGATGTATAAAAACAGAATAATAGTGTTACTTCTACCTTATACAGAAATAGAATGAATTTTGCTTAAGTTGTGTTAGCTTTGATGCCTCATTTCAAAGAATAATCAAGGTAAAAACACAGAAATATTATATTTTTATTACAAGTTACTGATCAGACTTTTCTCTTTGTAATTAAATAGTCACAAGAGCATGGCTTAAATATGATTTTCTACCAAGAGTCAAAATGATAAATGCCATGATTTTGGCTATTATATTTATGGTCTAGTGTGAGTCGATTTTTTTTTTCCAGAAGTCATGTGATACTTCATAGCTAGCAGAATTTCACAAAGTCTAGTAATGCTGTAATGTATTATTTTTGATGGTAGGTTTTGATGCCTGACTCTGTTTCCTTATTTTGAGTCAGATAAAGTAGATAACCTGCTCTGGATTTACAGTGTTATTTAAGAAATCATTGAGTTTTATAATTACTCTTATGTGTAAATATGTTTGTATAGTTTCAGCAACATGCATTGATTAGGACTAATCTTCTGAGTGCTAACCTGAATCTCATTTACTAATAGAATAAGTCCTTGAAGAGCATGTTTTTTACAGTGTAGTTAGGAATTAGGACTGTTTAGTTATGTACTGCAGCTTTGAAGAGAGTTTTCTTAAATGCACCTATTAAGACTGGAAAAACACTGAGACCTGGCTTTATAATTAGTCCACATATGAAAATGGTGGAAAAAGTTATGTACTTTGATGTGCTTTGATTTTTAAAGCTTTCTCTAAATGGCAAACCATGTAAACGTGATATCTGGATCATTAAAACTGCTAAAATATTTCATTTTATTGGGGACTGGGCTAAATGATCTCAAGAAGTCCCTTTCAGCCTAAGCAATCGTATGATTACTGTGCCTTAGGAGCTTGCTGTGTTGGTGTAATAATAAGATGTGTCATCTTCAAGTCATGGAATGCCTGAATAGTTAAACGGTAAGGAGAACTCAGGAGGCCCAAAGCAGGGCTACCCTTGACTTTAGTTTAGGTGGTTTAGGGTGACCCGTGGTAGGGCAGGTCCTCACCAGCCAGGGACATCCCACTGCCCTGCTGGCCCATGCTGTGGTACTTTCCAGAGGGCTCCACAGCTTTGGTGACACTCCTTGTTTGCATCTCCGTGTCACTGGCTTGTTTTAAGTAGCCATTCTTCACAAATGTATTTCAAAATAAACTCTCTATGCTACAAGATATTGCCAAGGCATAAATACGTTGCCTGTCTACACCAATGATGCTATTTAACATGATGCTGGGAACTAATAAATAAGGCTTATAGCTCACTTAATAGTACCTGATCCCAAATTCAGGAGTTTTCCTTCTACAAAATTGTGTGCTTCAAGCTTGTTTGTATTTGGGCTGATTTTCTTGAAACAGAAACTGAAATTTGCTATTTAAACTCAAATTATAGTAATAGCGGTTACGTGTACAATACCTTCTGTCCTGACTGAGCTGTCCAGTTTGAACTGCTGTATTCTAAATCTTTAACATTTTATTATAATGGTTACAGACTCCTTTGAAGCACTTCAGGTTCATGTGGCTGAAATGAAAATTGTATAGTTACTCCAAGAGATTTCAGTTTGTGTCCGGTTTGGTGCAATTATTGTGAATTTTAAACTTGAGTTGGGTTTAGCAATTAGTTACTATAGTGACTTTGTCTATCCCATAGCCTGTCTTAATCTCTTTCCATATGACACCTGCCCCTTTGTCACCTCTGAAGAGACAAAAGGTGCCTTGTGATGTAAACTGCATGAAAGACAGTTGTATTTCCAGTTTTTAAACTATTTTGTAGCCCACATCAGTCCTATATGCTCATATTGAAAGTCAGTTCCCCCTTTGTTGGTCCCATAGGTTTCTATAATCAGTTGTACTGGGGAGTCATAGTGGCTTCTCATGAGGGAAGGAGGCTGTTAAGGCAATGTCAAAGGAAAAAAATCTTTAGCCAGCAAAAGTTTTTGAAATCTTTTGCGCATATTTCAAAGAAATAAGTCAAGTTATTAGAAATCCTTATGGTGGTCTTAACAGTGACTTGCAATCAGAGAAAAGTGAGATGCTTACAAAGGGGCAGAACTGGCATCCTTTTGCAGGGGCTGTTGTGTGAAACTGCTAATTGCATCAGCTTTACTCCCCTGCATACCTAGTGCACTTTAAAGGAAGTCTATGAAGAAGCTTGAAACTTCTGATAGTGTCACATAGAGACTGATAAAAAAAACATTCAATGTGGTCTGTGTTTCACTTTTAGAGACTTAAACGGGGTATGCAAACATATCAACATAAGCAGATTCTTGTGAAAGTACACTAAAGTACTCTTCTGCCTCATACTTTACTTCATACGGTTGTGAATTTGTGCAGGATGAAAGACGTAGTTTTGGTTTGTAGAATTGTCAGATATACTGATGATACCTGTGTTATCAGTGTCTGTGATATGATTCTCAAAGGCATTGTCTATGCTTTGGAATTATTCTCTGGAAAACTTTCAGAAGAAAGAAATATGATTATACTTGTCCCTTTTGTTATATTTAGGGTTAAATATTTTATTTTTATAGCATGTTATCAGTATAATTTTGCCTTATTTTCCAATTCTGTCCCTAATTTTAGCAGGAAAGTTGCTGATCAAATAGTCTGGCCCTGTAAAGATGGCATGTCTGTGCTGCTAGGTGCGTCTTCTCTATTCATCTGTTTAACAATGGATTTTTGTGTCTTGAATAAAAAAAAGTTTTATCTTTTTTCGTGAAAGCACGTAAATGAAGAATGTTTTAATTTTTCATTCAGACTGAGGATTATATTTCCTGTTTATACTAACTCATTGCATGTAGGGAAGGCTAAGGCTGTCATAAATGTGTTGTTAAGGGCAAGCAGAAGAAAATCAAACTGCAAGGCTACATTTCCAGGGCTAAGCTGGTCAAATACATGTTAATTTTGGTAAAAGTATGTGAAAATTACAGCATCTCATTAGGGGTTTAGTTTTCATTTTGATTTGTGGAGTTGAAGTTTAGCACTCTTTGCTGTATTACTTGTAAACTTGTGTATTTGTTATTAAAACCTTTTTTTTAAAGAAATCTTAGATGGTTTGTTACAGAATTTGTAAAATTATTTTCAGAAGTTTCATCCTGCAAATCAAGATTACTGCTTTTTAAAAAACAAATGAACAAATAACAGGGAATGCAATTTCTCTGAATACTTACAACTCATAAGGATAATGTTAATACCTTTTGAAAGACTGAAGTTTAGATTTAATAGGATAAACTACATATTTGATATGAATACTTTTTAAAAAAAATCATAAACATCGTCAAGATGTCTAGGAAAATTCTGAAAGTTTTTGTACAAGTGAAGCTTTACTGGTCCTTTCAGCATCTGCAACAGAAAAATATCATTTGCTCATGTGTTTATAACTGATGGGATTAAATATTTTTCTTTTAATACTGTAGTTTGTCTGTTCAGAGTACTCCTACCCACAGAAAAGTACACTTTCTCATGCTTGCTTAAACACTTTTAATATAGTTAAGGTGCAGCCTTCAGTGATTAGCATGGTATTTCTCGTTTCCTAGAGACCAAGTGCTAAGTCTATTAGACATTTCCTGCTATTCTTTTGAATTGTAAATACTATTCTTGTAAATTGAAAAGGCCAGTGTAGGGAGATATTCATGCAATTTCCTATCTATTAAAGACGTAATTTGAGAATTAAGAAATAATAAAATGCAGGGGGTTTGTAGAAATTAAGACACACTAAAGATGGAATTCACTCTCAAGCTGTCACCCGGAGCAAATATTTGGAATGCCAGCATCAATTATTTTCCTTTCCTCCTCATTTGTTTGATGCAAATATCAGCACATAACTAAAGCAAATGGTTAAATCATGATTGCTGTGATCCTGAAGGAAAGTTTGTATTAGCTCTTTTTAACATCAGTGAAATTATTCAGTGCCATCAGTGAGCTCAGAATTTGGCCTCCTGCTTTATCTTTTTAAAAAGTCCTTCAGTATACAAATGCAGATGTTGTAATTCCTAAATTAAGCTGTTTGGCTAGCATTGGGAATAGCAGCCAGTAAGAACACAGAGAGCTTACAATATACACTGAGCAATGTACCCTGTTTGTAAGAATTCATGTTTATAGCTGGATACAGCTGATTTGGGGGCAGGAGAGAATGAAGGGAACAGATGACAGAAGGGAAAAAAAATTCAGAGAGAGGTGGGAGAATGAAATCACACGATCTACTGAATGTTAACTCTGTGTGTCAGCCTGAAAAGGAAGAGGACCACCCATGGTGAGGACAAGTGAGCCTAACTTTCACTTAAAATTCTGGCTGCCTTTGAAATGCACCATTCTGCAGAGCAGCTGCAGCAAAAAGTATTAACCAGGCTCAAGTGCAGGTGTAAACTTCATGCTGTCCAGTCTTCAAATGCATCCTGTCAGCTGTGTTTGTATATGTTGATCTAGAACACATGACGTGCATTTGACTTGGTTAATCTTTGCTGGCACAGGAGAGCTCAGACTTGCATGGTCCTGCTGTATTTCTGGAGGGCAGATGGTAGCTGCATTATTTCTTTCCTTAAGGATTCTGCCAGGAAAGAATGGAATTTCATTACAACGTAGATTTTGCAGAAATAGTTTATGAATATACCAATATTTACCAGCTTCTTGATCAGGGAGCCCCAGACACTTTTACATGGATGATTGCAACACCTGGTGTGATTTTTTTTTCTTCTTATTTCTAACTTGACGTTTTAAAAGTTGTTCCCCTACCTAGGCAGACTTTTGAACCTTTTACATCATTATACCTTTGTGGCTGCAGGGACCACAGTAATTGAAATCTGCTTCATATGGTTTGCCAAGAAATTATAAGGCAAAGTGTACAGGATTTGGCTACATGCTGGAGGAAGCATGGCTATAGCATTAGCACACAGGGATATGCTTGTGTTGGACTCAATCTCTTACTCTCTTGCAGTAGTGCCTTCATTAAAATTATTTCTAAATAACTCACTTTAGTCAGGATCCTAGGTTCATTTTCTGTTGTTAGTGGTTTGTTTTTTTTTTTACCTGACTGGAACAAAAACATTTTGGGATAGCAACAGGAGCCAGGATTCTTTGCATCAGTTTTGTTCTTAAGAAAAAAAAAATCTAAGAGTAATGACCACATTGCTCTTCCTCATGCACAAGGATTCAGCCTATTTTACACCTTTGGCTTCTAGACAGTCCTTAAGAAAGCGTAGGGCAATGGTTGTGCTGCAGTAAAGAAAGCTTGCAGGTGCAGCTGTGTTTTTCTTTTTAAGAGTTTTGACTTTGAAAGCAAGCCCTTTCTTTCTCTTATTCACAATGGGTGTGCTTCATTCTTAGAAATGAATGTAGTCCAGTTTACAGAATAAGAATGTTTTCTTTTTTCCAGAGCCTAGCTGTGAGGCCTGGTTCAATGACGTCAATAGTTCTGTCTTCAAAAGCTCTTCCGTTGCTGGAAGTGGTGGAATGGTGTTGTCTTGTAGCTCCCCTCTGCTGTGGCGAGAGAGGGGCAAGAAAGGGGAAGACATTCAAGGGTGATTGTTTTTTTCCTTGACAGAAGTGCTTTGCTGTGTGACTGATAAAAGCCCCATCTATAAGCCTATGGATTTCAACTCAGTCTCTTTTGCTTGTGCAATATGGCACACTTTAAAATATTATGTTTTGCACTAATTAGTAATGTTTTCCATGCACCAGAAGGATATACAAGCTCTATAGGCCAGTTAGTAATTTTGGAAACTAGGCAATGCAAATAGAAAGAGAAAAATATTTTAGTGTGTTGTATCAAAACTCCAGTATGTGTCTGTGCACACGTGTTTTATTGCTGAATTACTTGAATTATTTCTTTATTTGATAGTAGATGGGTTTTCATCCAAAGGTTTTGTAGGAGGGTAAAATATGACATGGACAAACTCTTGCCAAAGTTATCTCAATGAACAAGTTAGAGGTACTGAAATAAAACCAGCATCTTAATTCCAGTATTTTTTTTTTTTAAGATGACTATATATTGCAACTGCTAGAGCATGACTGGGTTTTATATTAAATAAATATTTTTGTAATAAGAAGTCATATAACTCGTACCAAGTAACGTGTGAAAACTGAAAATAGTACTACTTGTATTAGCATCAGGGTCAAAAAAACTCAAAAAAACCACTAAAAAATTACCAGTAGAAAACTATGATTTGTTAGGCCTTGCCATTTGAGCCATCTGTAAACGTTTTCTTATTATAAAAGTCTACATAGGCTGAAGGGTATGCTAGTTAGGTTCACTCAAGAAAAACCAAAGGCAAGGATGGCTTCCTCTGGCTCAGGAGATCACTAAGTTGCAAGTTAGCTGGAGACTGGGAGAGTATTCAGGTCAAATATCACTATAAACTTGCTTTATTTATTTACTCTTTCCAGCCATTTTGTTCACTCTGAAAAAGAGGATACTTGAATAGGGGATCCTTCAGTCTGAGCCTGTTGCCCTTCTTTATAAAGATCCTGGATAAAAAAGTCATATAAATCAAAACCAAGTTCCGGGTTTTTAGGCTACAGTCTGAAGCTGTCTGCTTTTGCAAGTTTAACAGAAAATGTTATGACTATGGAAATGACAATAGAGCACTTTTATTATGGCATGTTGGAAAAAATGGATGAATAAACATTTGTATAGGCTGTGTGTTCTTGTAAATGTTTGGGGCTGTATTTGAAGTGGAAAATATAGTCTTGACTAGTTCCTTGAAACAAATCTAGTCCTAATAAATCAGTGCTATGAGTGACACATAATTCAAATTTATAGCAGCTGGATGTAAGCTAGCATGGACAGCTTCTCAGCTTTTGCTCAGTAAAGATATTTGTCTTTTCTGCCCCTCTCTGTTTTTTCTCACAATAGCCCTTTAAATTTTTAATTAAAAAATAAAATTAATGGCATTTTTAAATTTTTTATTCAGGAGAATGGGAACAGTACTATGGGGTTACTTGTCAGTAACAATGTCACAGAAAAAAATGAAAAACTAAATAAAATTGCAAAATCATTTCTATAGAAAACCAGGACAGTTAATTTTTCCATTTTTAAAATAATCTTACCATGATTTTTCCAAACCTTTGAAAGACTTTTCACTTTCTGTCACCAAATCTGTTCAGAGCAACTGTGTTATGTATTACCATCTTGCACTGGGATATCCTGCTCTTAGAATATTTTCCTTTTCCTGTAGATGTCATCCAAGAAATGCTGGGGGTAGAAAAACTATTATTATGTAAAAATTATCAGCTATTGTGCTTCATAGATGTTATTCCTGTTGGATAATACGTAAGTGTGCCCATTGAGTAATCATTCACATATCTGATCTATTTCAAACAAATAGCTCTATAAGACCATTCATGTGCCTCCTGCTCTATATTGACTCTGATAACTACAAGAAAGTTGTCACTTGAATAATTAAGAGTTTGAATGGGATGGCATTAGGTGCAAGTGTCTGCCTTCTGAAAGTGGGAAGATAAGGCAGGATGCAAGCTATTATGGAAGTTGGTTAAGACAAAGACCTATCCTACTAGATATTTCAAATGATGGAATAAAAGCCTACCGCATCAGTTATGTTACACTAATGGTATTCCAAAATCCTTTTGCAAATATATTTGTTCAGAATATGTATGTATGCTTCCCCCCTCCCCCCCTTTTTTCTTTTATTTTTGAACAATTGAGTGCATTTTTTTCTCTAAAAATGCAAAAAATGTGGTACAAACTGGATAGGACTAACATGACCAACAATGAAGCTACGTAACTAATCACCTACACGGAGAAATGCAAAATAATCAGGTCTTGTACTGATGAGTAGGTCTAGACAAGAGAGTATCACAGAAGAAAGCTAATGTAAAGAAATGAGGCTGAGATGTTCTCTTCCTCCTTTCCAATAAGAAGTGAATAGAGAGGAAGAGGAGATTTAGCCACCACTTGCTGAAGATGAATAGAATGCACATTCTGCTACCACAGTGTGATTTAATGATTACTTTTTTTGTTTAATGCACTCGATAAAAGTGTGCCAGAAGAGCTGTTGAGATTTAGATTTTCCTGTCCAAGTCCAGTTTGAAAATAAAATGCCTTGGTTATACAATAGACCCATCTCTATGTGTAATATTTCTGTTTGGATGTAATTCTGTCATCTCTATTCCTGCCTATAGAAAAAAAAGTGTCCATTTGTCCACTTTAAGCAAGCTGATGCGTCTGGTGCTAAATAGGAACTGCACACCTTAATACCCCAAATGAGTACTTTAAAAAATAATAGGAAGTGATTGAATAAAATAAAAACCTTTTCTTCATTTCTTTCTTGATAGTTGTTGGGGAAAGACTCCAGGAAAGCAATAAATGTCATTCTCATGCCTGAGGTGTGGAATCATGATGAAATGATGGAATACTGGGGTCCTGTTACTGAACTCACTGGAGCCTCACTCCCGTTTGCTGTGGGTTGCACTCTGTGCTGGGAGGCAAACTGAAACTGTTTAGCAGAGCTAATTATATAACTTAATATTTTTGTTATCTCTGAGTTATGTTTGAGGCCCTAGAGTTAGCTGCAGTAGCTTAAGGACAGAAAAAGCTTAAGAGTAGTTAAAGGCTTTGTGTTGACCAAGAAAAGGAGGCCAGTTTGCACCTATAGCTCAGTATTTCGGTAGTTACAGTTCTGTATTTTTAGAAACCTGGTTGGAAATATGTATAAGTTTGTTTCATTATGTTTTTCAGCAGTCAGCCTTTCTGGTAAGCGGATTTCCAGCTTTGTTTGATCTGTTCAGGGTGTATCAAATTTATCTAATTCCAAACCTTCTCAGGGAGGAAAATAGCACATCTACATAAAAGATGAGCATCAACAGTTAGATATTACACAGTTCTATATTCATTACTTAGAGCTTTCAAGGCTGATACAAAATTATTTTCTTTCTAAAGATTTTCAACCCTAAGAAAAAAGCTTGTTGTGGTTTTGTAGCTGGCATGGATTTGAAGTTTCTACATAACCATTTTCTGGTTGTGATGAAAGCCCTGATGTATTCAGTGACTGCGCGTACATTAGTAATTTTTGTTAGCTTGGCTAGATTACTGTGTCCTTCCAGATGCTGTCTACCTTCTCAGTTTGATGTAGAATCTGCTCAGTTTTTCTGTCAGGAGCCAGCTGTCAGGAGCTTGCACGTGTTCTCTGTTATATTTAGGAAACAGGAAGAAACCTGACACTGTTGATCAGAAACGGTTGCTTTTAAGGTTAAGGATATTAGTAGGCAAAACCAGTTTGCTTTCAAGATATTTGTTCGGAAAAATGTGAGTTATATTGTCAAATTCCTTTTTATTTTTTTTATGAAAACGTAATTTTTAAATTTTTTTGACTGTGGTTTATCTATACTTCGCTTGCTTTGACAAAGACAACATTCCTTCCCCAAACTTGTTTTAAATTGAGGAACAGTTTAGATTGTAACAGAATGGGATTATGGCTGGTTTCAGCTGGCTCAGGGGCTTTCAGACTTCAATGTTTGTAGCACAGCTATTCATGTGTCCCCCCCTTCATTCTGCATCTGCATTTGGGCACTGTTTTGGGTGAAGGAGGATGAAGAATAAACTCTCTGTCATCTGCATAAGGTAGTAGTTGTAACTCATAAAAGAAGTCCCTGGTGGAACAGGCAGTTTGTATTGTGTTCTCTTTTCCTGCTGTCAGTCATTTACTTTTTACAGGCATCAAAACAGTACAGTAAAAAAGATTGCATGCTATAAGCACTTCCTTTGATGAAGTATACAAATGTCATTTGAAACAAGGTAAACTAATCCTATGGTTGATTTAAACATTCCACTGGAGTAGCTGTATGATAGGACTTCATTTGCATCACTGCTTTAACTGCCATTTTAACTGATTTTACTATTAACAAAATGGAAACGACAGTTCCCAGGCTGTCCTTTAGAAAAGGCCTGAGATGAGCTGGATAAATGTGTTAACTTTAGAAGTGCTATTTTTCTTAAATGACAGGATACAGAACCTTATTTTTGTAGGTGTATCAATACTGAAATAGTTTTTGAAGGAACTTGTGATTTGGTTTCAAACTATGTTGGAGGTCCATTTCTAACCTCATATTCTATGAATATTTAGACAAACACATAGTCAAGTGTATTTTTAAGCTCATACTTTATTTGTTGTTGTGGTTAAACATAACTTTTGTTCATTCTTTTTATCTGTGCTAGGTCTCATGGGGTGGAATTAATTTTCTTCGTGCAACCCATATAGTGCTGTTTTATATTTGTGACCAAACAGTGTTGATATCACCAGTACTTTTGCTATCGCTTATTCACATGCGAAGTGTCAAGGCCTTTTTTACCTCTCATTCTGTCCTTATGGGAGTAAGTTGAGTGTGGGCAAGAAGGTGGCAGGAGATGGCACTGAGGCAGCTGACCTGGACTGGCCAAAGAGCTATTCTATGCCATAAGGCATCATGCTCAGCAATGAAATTGGCAGTGGATAGTTTTTCCAAGGTAGCCTTTGCTGTGCGACTGTCTGGGCATCAGTCTCACAGTGGGAGGTGGTGACTGCCTTTACGTCACTTGTGTTTTGGTGTTTTTATGGGGTTTGGGTTTGGGGTTTTTTTGTTTCTTTTTTGGAGGGGGGGGTGGGTTTGATTTGTTGTTTGCTTTGGTTGGTTGGTTGTTGTTTTTCATGGTGCGGGTGTTTTTTTGTTTTTCGGGGTTTTTTGTTTGTTTTTTTTTGTCTTTTTTGTTTTGATTTTCGTTTGTTTGTTTGTTTTTGTTTGGTTGATTGGCTTTTTTGCTTTGGTTTTCTTCACTTCTTACACTGTCTTTATCTTCACCCAGGAGCTTTTCTCACTTTTAGTCTTCCAGCTCTCTCCCCCATCCCACTAGGAGAGAGTAAGCAAATAATTGCATGAGGGTTCAGCTGCTGACTGGGGTCAACTCGCCACAGTGTAGGTCAATTAAAATTTGTACATTCTGTTATTTTAAGGATTCTAGAATTTTGACATTACATTGTAGCTTAAAATTTATAGATTTATGACCTTTGTACAAAGGGAGAAAGAGCCCAATTAAAAAAATTAATGCAAACTCTCTTTTCTCGTGCCAAACCTGAAATCCCTTGATATGGGAAATTTCTTTATGTGGGTAGAAAAAAGTAGTGTCAGCTGCAAAAATATTGAAAGCTTTTGAACAAAGTGAGGACCTCCCCAGAAACTTCACTATGTTTAGGTGAAAATTGTTATTTGCCAACTGAAATATACATAGGGTATACTTTATTTCTTCATTGACATATTCATACACATAAGTCAAGATTAATTCTGTCAGTCAGTTTGGATTTAGTGTAAAACAGACACGGCCACTGAAACTAAGCATAGTGCCTGTGCTTTCACGTTATATTAGGTTTAAACACTTTCGAACTTTGGAACAATGTAATTTTAAATGAGAGGTGTTTGAAATACTAACCCAAATTAATTCTTGGTTTCTGATCTCTCTGCGGAAGGGTTCAATGGAAAATGTAATTTAATGAGAAAAATTGGCCAGTGTAGAGGTAAGCAAAAGTAGTAACTTTAGGGGGTTCTCCAAGGGACTCAGGTTAGAGCAGAACCTTCCAAACTTCATTATGTCTATCCCTAAATGTATTGAAGTGAAGTGTGGCAAGTTAAGAGTGTCAGCTACTAATGCTGGTAATTGCAAAGGTAACTGCTGCTGCTACTGGAAGAGTTTTGTCACCTCCTGAATGGGTATATAAAACTACAAAATACATTCAATAAAGACTGTGGGGCACATTAAATGGTAAATAGATCTGTGAGAATGAGAGGCAATAATACCAAAGAGATAAATGCTAATATTCCAGAAAACTAAAACTAATCAATGGGGCTTGGGCTATATTTCTATAAGTAACTTAATGGAGGGGTTCTCATAGAAAGTAAACTTGTAAAAATTAAAGACAAAAAAAATCTGTTCTAGTGTCACAAAGTAGAGGCAGAGGTGGTATACCTATTCTCTATCAAATTTTTACTGTTTGCAAAAAGATTGATTTAATCAATGGAATAATTTCATCTGTAACATTTGTGCATTGGACAAAGCTTCATAGGTGAGACTGAGCATTCTGCCAAGCATAAAATAGCTATAATTTTTTTCATCTTTGATATGATCTACAGCTGTAATTTATCACCTTATATGACAAAGGGCATTCTGTAGTATGGCAAAAATTAGAATATATTAAGTATGAGGATACAAGTTAATTGAACATCACTGGTTTAATAGTAATACCAATAGGCTGCTTTCAATCCCTTACTTCTGTTTTGTCTGTCTTGATGTTGATAATTTATATGATAATCTGAGCTCCATCAATTGTTGTCTAATTTGTTAACTGTGTTTTTTTACTTTTTATTGCAATTTCCTGGTCAATTCTTTAAGCAAAATGTTGTAGATTATTGTCTTCAATTATATTCAAGAGTTTTCTTATTCAATAAAATAAATGAGAAAGAAAAATATTTGAGTGCAAGTGCTTATACTCTTCATAAGAAAATTTTAACATGCATTGTTTGGTTATTATGATTATATAAATAAGGTTTGCAGTTTTGGTCTTTAATGTTGTCTGATATAGAATCAGTTTTGTAATTCTGAGATTTAATTAGATTTTCCACCAGAGGATTAGTTTGTGTGGATTGCCTCCAATTTTAATTTTTTTCTCCCCATCCCTGCTTGCTCTTTGCTGTGTTTTACCTCTACCTTCTTTTTAGTAGGTCTTTGTAGCGAGATTATTTAATGGTTACGTGATAGAGACCAGTTGCACAAGTAGTCACGGTTGGTAGAGCTGAGAAAGCAGCAGCCAAACCCAGCACGTCTGATAAGAAAAAATTGCTGGATTTTCTCAATCAAAATGTTTTTTTCCTCTGTCTTCCGACACCAAACAATAAAAGTGTGCAAAAATCCATACCATGAAGCATAAATAATGCAAATAACTTCCACAAGCTGCAGAACAAGGCTCCCTGCTACTTGTATGTGATTTAATACCATACATAGTCTTTTTTGTCTTTTTCCACTAGACCCAGTAGAACAAGGTTTGCTCAAAGTAAGAATAAAATCTGTATAAAAGCCCTATTACTCTATCCCATACAAGTTTGTGATCAAAATTTATTGGAAAATTGTTACTTCCTAAGGTTTAGAAATATCCTTTGAATTTTGCCTGCCTCTCATATTAAGTCAGATGCAGCCTCTCATGTTTAACTGGATGCACACAAAGTGTACTAGACCATCCTCAGGCACTAACCTGCGCGTGTCATAGTGCAGTGGTGAGGACAGCAGTGTTTCACTTTCATTTGTGTTGCTGTGTTGACAGATTAGCCAGGACTCGTCGTGGTTATGTGTCAAGTAATGTCTTTTGAATCTGATTCCAAAAAACCCCAACAGACTGTCCAATTGATGAAAGACTTGAAGGGGTTCTTTCTCTGTGTTAGAAATAATAGATGATTGAAACTCAGGGGCATAAAAATATACATACTGCTATGTGCAGTGTAATTTAAATTTTGTGTGAGGCATATAAAATAGCTTGATATAATATGTTGAATTCATTAGAATAATTTTCTCCAGCAATATTAAAATGAATATTCTTAATGTGATGATATTTATGCAGGTACTTGAGGAGGAAGGTATTTTTCAGATCTGTATAAATGAGGTTGCTATGGGAACTGTATTTGTGGGGTTTTATTTGTCAGTTTTTGATTTTGAATGACCAAAAATTTGTAGCTCTCTTTTCCTTTACCCTGGGCATTTCCTTAATGGTACACCAGAAGCCAAAGCTGACCTATCAAAGTCAAGTCCTGAAGGGAACTAGGGACAGTGAAGCTTTTAAATCATTGACTTATCTGAGTCAAATAGAAGTGGTATGTGATTTTGGTGGTGGTGGTGTGGTTTGGTTTCATTTGATTTGATTTGGTTTTCCTCTGCTGGGTCATCTGACAAGTGATTTTTGCCTCTTTCAGTAGTGCATTACATATTTATGTCTGGTACTGCCTTGTAGCCTCTTACTTGCTAAAATAGACAGCACAAATAATTTATAAATGAAAGTTCAAAAGTGATTTGGCTCCAGGAATTTAAAGACAGTTCAATGACAGTTGATTTCCCTTCTGAAACATGCCAAGGAAATGTTGGCAGACTGCTTTAGAAAGGTATATGATGAAGTTGTAAAACTTCACAGACATATGAGTTATATGAGCTTAGAGACACTGTTGCCTTTGAGTCCAGCTAATAAAAATTAGAATTTTTTATCCAAATGTTTTGGCACAAAAATCTTTATTCATAATCAAACACGAGTTTGCAAATTTCAGTTTAAGAGAAGAGCAATTTCAGGCAAGCTGAGAGAAACTACTATTGAGTATCTGTGAGCCTTCTTAACAGGAGAGGGTACAGATGGCTTACCTTTGAAATCAGGTTCAGGGAGTTTAATGCTTAGATAAATGAGGAAGTAATAGGAGGCGATACATGAGGACATTAGTATTGGGCACTGTATTTTCCCTAGTGCTTGTGTACGGCAATGGGAAGACTCAGAACTGAAACAGTAATCTTTCTTACTTGAATTAGAATTGAACTTTGTAGTATGAGTTTCAGCAAGTGCATAAAGATAGTGCTAACATTTAGTTTTCCACAGATCTTGTTAGTATAATTCTATCAAATAATGTACTTTTAAGTGGAGGTTATAGCTAAGTGTAGTTGTGATACTGTCTTATGAGCTTGAATTTCTTTTTCTTTTATCCTCATGAACATTTTGACTAATATGATAAAAAGAACAGATAATTTGAAGCTGCTTTTAGCAAGCTGAATCAATATTGAAATTGCCTTCAACCAGTGAAATGTTTTGGTGCTGATGTTTGTAACATCAACTATGGTGAGGGATTCTGTTTGGAATACCTAACTATAGTGCAAATTACTAAAATGGTATCTTTTCTGGGGGAACTTATAGGACTATGTATATTCCTAAAAGTTTATTTCTAAATTAATGTAATTTTATATTGTCAGATTATTGTTCTTTTTTTTTAAAAGTTGATATTCTGTTAAAGTGGAGCTTTCAACTCAATGCCGCAATTAATTTTCAGCATTAATCTACCTCTATTGTAATTAATTCAGCATTAATATGCCTCTGTATAGTGTAAACATGAAACACTTGAAACAACTTAGGAAAGGAAACAGGTTAAAATACTTGATGAATGTGAATGTGGTCCAGTTGGGCAACCATAACTAAATTAAGAAACAGTCTTGTAACTATGCTGCCTCTCTTCTCCATTAACTGTGACTAAGAGGGAGTGTTTTCTTCTTCACAATAAGAGGAAATCTCATTTGTTACATGGCAACTTTTAATGTTATCTCTGTAAGCACTGTTTAAACACAAATTACAATACCAAACACTGGTTTAATGGAACAAACATATTGAACATGGGAAAAATGTATACTTTGGTTGTATGAAAATTTCTCAGGGTTTTTTTTAGGTAACCTGTTCTATATTAAAAACAAAATACTCGAAAAAATAGTTTTTTCTTTCATGTCCTCAAAGTGTTTTCAACAGATGTTCTGCATTTCATCTTGTAAGAGATACTTTAAAGCCATCTGTGATGCTGTAAATGCTGGGGATAGTGACAGAAAATTAAAGCCTTAATTTCAAATTTTGGAAGAGGATCTTGGAGCTAGTCCTGTTATCTGTGTTGGTAATCCAATAATAGTTTACCACTGGTTTTAACAAGCCTTGAATGAAGCCTTGAGTCTCCAGTCTGTGCATCCAAAACCCATACTTAATTAACTATGGTAGCTTAAGGAAA